>NW_012193036.1:497550-514169 GCF_000504015.1 Erythranthe guttata | reverse complement strand
AATTCCTACATGAATTAGTTTTAATTTTGTCTCCGGTGTATGGAGGGAGGTTTCCACGGCGTTTGGGGAGATGAGGTGGTTTCATGGTGAACGTATGATGAATTAACTAAGCCATTGATTTAACTTTTGTATTTTAATTTATTTTATTTAATGGAACATAATTTTAGTATTTCTATTTAATGGTAACTTTACGGTAGTGATGATGATAGAGATAGATCACCTTAGAGTGTTGAAGTAGGATGAGCTGGAAGAGCGAAGTGGATCACTGGCTCACGAGCTTGATGACCTTGAAATATCTGCACTCACAGAACACGTGAACTAGACCGGGGATGATCCGGCGGAAACCCCTCCGACGCTCAAGTCAGACGTGCGGATAGTGGAAATAGTTCAGATAATACAGTTGATAGTATTGCTCAGTTAATAGGACGTACCTTAAGAATGAATTCAAACCTTTATTTATAGCTTAGTTGAGATTGTCGGGCTCAAACCTTACATGAAGGTGATTGGGTCTCGGTGATAGTGGTCTTCGATATTGGACTCGTGGCCCAGTAGGTAAATAATTTGTAGGCCCATTGGGTTGGGCCAATTAGGCACATCAGGTAGATATTTGATCTTGTGAAAATAATTTTTATGTAGTGATATTTAATGATATTCTGGTCTTGTGAAAAGAATTTTTTGATTTTGTTAATTCATTGTTACTTAAATATCATTTTATTGTACAATTTATCTATCTATATTTATTTTCACAATACATGCTCGAGTTCTGATTAATCTCTAATGCTTTTTGCTGGTTTAAGTATTTTTAATAATCTCTAGATATGTTCAGTGAGAGTTTGATTAAATTTTCTTTATTTCTTTATTCGATTGACAAAAGAACCTGTAATTACTATTGTAATTACTACAGGCTAAACTCTATCCTTCTGCAATAACTAGGGGTGTTCATTCGATCGGTATACCAGAACCAAAAATTCGACACATATCATATACCGGACCGAAAATTCAGTTTGGTATTCAATAATTGTGTTTATAATTTCGATATTCAGTACGGTATACGGTATTGATGCCTGTATACCATACCGTACCGAATACCAAACTTTTTTTATTTTACCTTTTTTTTAAATCCTTTAAGGTTATATATAACAATTATGAAATACTTATGGATTGATAATTTTTTTCCATTATTTATAAATTAGCCACTATTAATAATCATTTTCAATTAATAATAACTTTCAATTAGTTTAAATATATTTTTTTTACCTTTCTCAAAAATAAGAAAATGTATTTTCGATTTTACCGTACCGAACCGAAAACCCGAATTAATTTGGTAAAAAAACCGTACCAAATCGAATAGTTCGTTACGGTTAACGGTACAAATTTTTTAAGTACCAAAATTTCGATTTACCGCATTCTGGTATGGTTGGGTACAGTTTTACCGAATGAACACCCTTAGCAATAACTCATAAATCATAAGAAAAATATAAATCACATTAACCTAATTATGTTTAATGAGTTGGTCATTTAAAAGTACTCCCTCCGTTTTAAAATAAGATAAACTCACACATATTAAAGAAACGTAACAGATCACCTCGTTATTAATGGAAAGACCCTAAATTGCTTCTTACAAACCTTGAACAAAAGATAAATTAGTGGAACAAGTTAATGACCTTGAACGATCAATGATACGAGGCAAAATCGATAAAGAGAAACAATTAGTTATCTTAAAACTCTAAAGTTACACTTAATATAGATAGCATGTGAATGAAAGAAACAATTAAACGACAGCCATAATTTTATATATATATATGCTCCAATAATTGTACCACCCTTGTGGGGGCAGAGTCTAAATTGAACTGTTGAAATGTTGAATCTTGATTTGTGGTGGTGGGTGTATATATGTATGTATCAAATACAATTAATGTACCAGCTAAGTGAATCGCAGAGCTTTACGTGTTCTAATTGTGGTGATCATAAATAAATAAATAAATTAATTTGTACCGTATGATTGGAACAATAGTTAAAAGGATTAGGGAAGTACGTGTCGAAAGAATACAACGACAGATTTCATTATTTTCGGAAACCAATTTTACTTGATGGAATCGGGTCTCTTCCAAACCAGTTTTATTATTTTAGATTTATGGTTATATCTCTTTTGTCAATAAACTCATTCTTTAATATGTATTATAAATAAAGAAAAAATTCATGTATATAGTAAAATTATCCCTAATCTTTTGCACTTAATTGTTAATTGTAACATCAATTTAATCAGTTTTAACCATAAAAATCCAATATTGACCCTTTTTGTTGTTTCTGAAATTATTTGTTGCCGCTGGTTTTCGGCGTGATTTTTTTTTTTTCGCTGCCAATTTCCGACGTTGATCTTTTTTAGTTTGTTTTTTGTTTCCTAAAATTTTTATCCGTTTTTTTTACATCCGCCGCTAAACGTTGACCGTAATTGTACTTTCATTAGCAAGAGTTATTCTGTCGCTGACAGTAGTTGTACTGTCGTTGACAGTACATTAAGTAATTGTACTGTCGACAATACATTTATGTAATTGTACTGTCGTCAGCGACAATATTACTTTTTTTTTTTTGGCTTTTTTTATTTTTCTTGATTTGTTGACAAGTCAACGTGATTATATTACTGTCGTTGACGGTAATATAACTGTAAACACAATAATTTTAGTATCAACCGCATCAATATTATTATTTTTTTTGGTTTTTTTTTTGTTTTGTTTGAGTTGTTGACCGATTAACGTAATAATATTACTGTCTACTATTGTAAATAAACTGTAAGCACAAAAATATTAATGTGGTTGACGGTAATATTACTGTTGTTACAGTAATATTACTGTGAATGACAGTAATATTACTGTCAACCACATCAATATTAATTCTTTTAGCTTTTTATTATATTTATCTTTGTTGAACGGTTAACATATTAATCTTACTCTATTATACAATAATAATGACTTTTGTTGCGTTAATATCACTATTAATATAACAATATTAATGTTTTAAACTGTAGTATAGTTAATATTACTGTGTATAGCAGTGATATAGTTAATATGACTATCAACCACAACAATATTGTTGTTTAAACGGGGCAAAAAGATGTTAAAGAAAAAAAAATTCAAAAATTCAAAAAATAAAAAATAAAAATAAAAAAAGTTAATGCAGCCGATCAGCAGTGGCAAAAACAGAAAAAAAAAAATCAACGTCGGAGACCGGCGGTCAACGGCGACGAAGGACGAAATTATACTCAAGATTGAGTTTTAGGTCAACATTTAATAATTTGTGAAATTTGAGGTCAAATTAAGGTTAAATTAAATTAAAAGATGAAATTTGAGCATATTAAAATGTGAGAGGCTATTTTAGTCTTCTACGCAACTCTGGACAGTGTGTTGACGTTTTTGTAAAAAAAAATTATATGTACATCTTTATGAATAAGAGCCCGTTTGGCTAAGCTTATTTAAAACATCTTATAAGTTCATATATCTGATAAGATGTTTTAGGAGCTGATAAGCTGTTAGATCTTATATTAAAAATTATTTTTTAATGTGTTTGGATATGTATCTTATAAGTTACTTTTAATTTTTATAAGTTATTCAGGTGTTTGGAAAAAAAAAAAGTTATGTTTATCGCTATAACGCAAAAAAATACATGACGTCATTATAACTATTAAACTTATTTGACTCAAATACTTTAGTTCCTAAAAAAATATTATAATATTTCCAAATTAATTTTTCAAATAAAAATAATAATATAAATTTTTATATCAAATAAACTAAATGATTTTTTTTATGTATGCTGATATGATATTTGACTATTTTTAAAAATAAAATGAAGTGTAATAAAATATTTTAATGAAATATGTTTGTAAAAGTTTAATTTTTTTGTCTCATTTATATATTAATATAAAATAAATGTTGTAAAAGAAATATAGTTTTTTTTATATATAAAAGAAATATAATTTATTATTGAGATAATAAGAATATTATTTTTATTATACATATAAAATATAAATAAAGAATAATTTTATTTTTACAATTATTACCATAATTATGATAATTATATTTTAACTAATTATTGCTCTTGATTAAAAAATATGTTGTTTTGATAAAATATAAATATTATTAGTATTAATATAATATAATAAAGTATTTAAGGGTAATTTTGTATTTTGAGAGTTTTAATAAAGAAGCAAATAAGATCTTAAAGAAAAAAAGTGGGGTGTAGGTACTTTTTTTAAAAACATCTTATGAGCTCCCTAACAGCTTATTTTTAGAAAATATAAGATCGTCTCTGATTTTTTTATCAAACTTTTTTTAACAGCTTATAAGCTCTTAAACATCTTGTAAAATGTTTTTAAGAGCTTAAAAGCTTAGTCGAACAGGCTTTAAGAGGGTGTTTGGCTAAACTTATTTTAAACAGCTGATAAGCTCTAACGTCTGATAAGATGTTTTAAGAGGTGATAAGCTGTTACATCTTATTTTTAGGATTAATTTTTCGAGTGTTGGGTAATAGCTTATTTCCTGTTCTTACTCATTATAAGATCTTAAATAAAAAGGTGCGGTAAATGTACTTATTTAAAAAGATCTTATTGGCTCTCCAACAACTTATTTTGAAAAAAATTAAGATCTTTTAAAAAAAAAAATTACCAAACACTTTGGAAGAGCTTATAAACTCTAAATCAAGCTTATTTGTAATGTGTCTTTGATTGATTAACTAAAACAATGAGGCAAACGTGACTAATATTGTATAATGAAATTACCATCGTAACTAAAACATATTATGTTAGGCACGTAAAATAAATTAAAAATAATAATTAAAAAAACGAAATAAAATTAAAGTATGAAATAATCAAGCAACGATAAGGAATGGGGCCCACTGTTATCCAATAATGCGTGAACACCTATGGGGGGACCCGGCAAAGCAGTTGGATACGTAGAATGGTTGTCCAAATCACCACCACCTCATATGTTTTGTTAATAATTGATTGCTTGTCGCAACTCGCTACCCCATTACTCTATTGTCCAGTTTCAAACTCATCACAAATATAATATATTAATATATTAGTTATATATATATATATATATATATAGTCTAAACGAGATGATCTTTGCCATTTAATTAATTAAAATTATTTTCGCCAGCTATCTGCTTGTTTATTTTTATCCTCATCCTGACCAAATATAATACACATACAATCAATAAACAGCTATATATACCCCTCCTCCACACAAACACATAACTGAATAAAACTGTACAGTTGTGTGTGTGTGTGTATATATATATATATGTAAAAAAGTGTGTGTGTGTGTGTAAAAATGGGTAGCAATTCGCAGTTGATGGTTCTGATAATTATAATATTTGTTGAGATATTGGTGACGGTGAACGGCGAGCTTCACCGGGTTGTACATCCGGCGACGAAAGCCGACGGGTCGATAAGTGTATTGGTGATCGGAGATTGGGGAAGGAAAGGAATGTACAACCAGTCTCAGCTTGCTTACCAGGTACACACCACGTACTAAATCATATCCAAATGTTCATTTTTTTTTTTTTTTTGATGTGATTTCTTTATTTTATAATTTCGTCTTTTTTAATCTGTTGGCTTTTTCTTTATTATTATTGTTATTTTAATGTTGCTATATATAATATAGTATCTACGTTTTCATTATTTTATATATTGTGTGTTCGCGAGTGTGAGAGAGATATGGTTACACAAAATAAATTATTCCTACCTGTTTTATATGTAGAAAAATCTTACTTCTAGAGGTATAAATATTATTTGTTTATATTGCATAACTACTCAACTCAGTAACTAATGACATAACAGTTTTTTTTTTTCTTTTTAATAATTTAAAAGTTCAGATTTATTCTTTGACAACTGAACTTGCAATTACATATAAAGTTGGATAGTACTATAAGAGATGACATACCGGTTGGAGCAAGTGAGCATGTGTCAATTGACATATGTTCGAATCCCCTTGCCAAGTTCGCTAGGTCGAGCTTTTCACACATGGTTAACCTAGTGTGGTATACATGTCTCTTATAGTTTGCAACTTAATTATTATACAAGAGTGTTGATTTATCTAGTACACTTAGGGCATGTTTGATTGCCTAGATAAGCCAATATTAACTAAATAGTTAGACTTAATTCGATATTGTGTATCCCAGTAAATTGCCGGGTCGACCTGCCAAAATTATGTGATTGGCTGCAGTTCCTTTATTTCAAAAATAAAAAATAAAGAACAAATAGATTTTGAATTTTTGTGGAAGTAACGTACCTTCCAAGTATGCAACAAATTGCTGAAAAAATTTAGAATTAATTAGGTAAAAGTAACGTAAGGAACGTATAAAGTGTGGTGTGTGCAACAAATTACAAATAGTATTATATAGTTTTACAACATTTTCTTGTCCTTGGCTCTTAACTACCTAACTTTGACTTAAAGTAGCTTATTTGATAGTTATTGACATATTGTGGCCACCGCACCCAATAATTCCTAAGCAAATTCGCATGTATATTTCAAGTAATTGGAACTTAATTAAGGTCTTGCTTGGTTTCAAAATAAAAATTATTTTTTATTAAACAGTAAAATTGGATTAATTATTAGTGGAACTCCAATGAGAGAATAAATTAATGTGAGACCGGGGAAGATGGTGGTGGGGCCAGCAGCTTTGTTGATGTGAATATGATGTTTGCATTCAATTGCTTAGGACACGTAATAATAATAATAATAATTTTACTATATGATGTGATTCCAATTGGGTATGTATATATTGTGGGCCATTAATGTAGAAAGATGCACATGCTTTCTTCCACGAATAACATGACAGTAGCAGATATATATGATGACGTGTCTAAACGAATGGATGAAATTACAAATAAACAATAATAGCGAAGACACGCTCAAGGGATAAAGGATTAAATAACTAACGTGATGTCGAGAATATTTACTCCATATAGTAAATTAATTGAGGCTCATAGATGAAATAAATACCTCAAACATTAGAATAGTCCGTTTATATTTTTATTCAAAATTGTTCCTTTTTAATTCCAAAATTATCATTTCACTATCTTCTTCTCGCTAGTCCCATTCTCATTTTATTTTACTTTCCTTTTTTTTTTTTTTTATTAATTTAATTTTCATTTTTTTTATTTAAAAAAAATCGTTTTTTCTCTTATGTAAACTATATTAATCAAGTACTAAAATGTAGTCGAATAAATGTGATTGGATGTTTAGGTGATCGCAGGGGCGTACCCACGCCTAAGGCTGGGGTGGCCCCCGCCCCCCCCAAGATTTTTTTTTTAAGCTGTTTTTTTTTTTGGTATTTATGTATTAGTTTATACACTTTCGCCCTCCCAAACTTTTAATTTTGTACACTTTAGTCCCTAAAAACAAAAAAAAAATTTCTCTCTTAAATTACCCCTATATTTCCGCCCCCCAAGAAAACCCCCCTGGGTCCGCCCCTGGGTGATCGGTTACGTTTTGATAACTTAATTTTCAGTAAGTATATTGACATCACGTGAGATGAATTATGAAAACGATACCCTCATTTAATAACTCCATTGGAGTTAAAAAATTCTATTTTTAGTATATAAATAGTGGTTAAATGTTGGGATTCTCTAGCATAACAATTATTCAAACATAATATAAGTTAAGATAATTATAAGATACATTAAAGAAATGAATATTCTTATAAGTTATATCACAATAATAAATATACTTATTGAGCAACAATTAACTTTACTACTATTAAAATATTTTCGGGGTTAAAAAATTAGAAATGTTTATTTAGAATATTTTATTACAATTAATATAGTTGCAAAATAATCTTATAAATAAAAATAAAATTATGTAATTAAATTGTTAGATAACATAAATATAGTTTACTTGAATAATAAAGTAATTTTTCATTTTAAATGTATCTATTTTGTCATATTGTTGCGAATGAAAAATTAATGCTCAAAAGAGACTTAATATATAAAATATAAGATGTGAAAAATCACAATTGAATTTTATCGATATCGCTCCCGGTAAAATTACTATATTTTAACTCTCAAGATTATATTTGAAATCTCAAAGATTATAGAGATGCTCTTAAAAAGTCATTACTTCATTCATTCTTATGCAGCAGGCAATAAAATATATTGGGATCAAATTTGTTTTTGCATTGTATAGTAAATATATAACTGCGCGTAACGTATTTGTAAATCTATCGGGGCAGATGGGTATAACGGCAGAGAAGAAAGACGTCGATTTCATTATATCAACGGGAGATAACTTTTATCCGAGTGGATTGACAGATGAAAATGATCCAGCATTTGATGAGTCATTTACCAATATCTATACAGCTCCCAGCTTGCTCAAGAAATGGTACACTGGTTAGTACTTCTCTTCTAATTTACTCCCTAGCTAGCAAAATAAGTTGATCACAAATTCTAAGTATTATCATCTCAAAAAAAAAAAATATGAAGTATTATCATTAAATATTTCAATTAATTAATATTTATTTATATATATTAAGAATACAATGTAAAAAGCTTTGTGGTATATATAATATATTTTTGTATAATTTACCAGTGTTAGGGAACCATGACTATAGAGGTAACGCCATAGCACAATTGAGTCCCATTCTCAAAGCAAAGGATAGCAAATGGTTTTGCATGAAATCTTTTATCCTCAATACAGGTTTGTGACAATCTACTTTTATATATTACATTATTTTTCATTATTTATTTACAAGATATATAATATGTATATATATACATTGGTTTATCATTATATGCAGATATCGCAGAATTCTTTTTCATAGACACGACGCCTTTCGAAGATAAATACTTTACGGATCCGGAAGATGAAGTATACGATTGGAGAGGCGTCCTTCCTAGAGACAAATATCTTTCGACTCTCTTGCGCGTATGTAGTTTTAATATGCGCGTCTAAATACAAAAAAATAAATATATTATAGAGAAAAATAGAGAAAAATTAGTTAATTTTAATTTGTTCCTCATTTTGTAATTATGTTATAGGATTTGGAGTCAGCGTTGATAGAATCGCGGGCAAAATGGAAAATCGTGGTTGGTCACCACACGATTAAAAGCGTCGGCATTCATGGTAACACGAAGAAGCTTGTGCAAAAGGTTCTTCCGATTCTTGAGGTAATTATTTTCAATTACATGACAAATAACATGGCACGGGTAATTTATTATCTAATTAAATTTGAAGAAAAATAAATATTTATTACTTGCATTAAGATATGTTAAAATATCCCATTAAAATGCAGGCAAACGATGTTGATCTTTACATAAATGGGCATGATCATTGTTTAGAGCATATTTCCAGTCATCACAGGTAACTCAGTACTATATTTATATATACTTTCATAAGTAAAAACAAAATAAAAATAAAAATAGTGTAAGAATTCATATATATGAATGAATCACGAAAAATCGATATATTTATTTATTGTCTTTATTTTTTTCAGTCGTCTTCAATTTCTAACAAGTGGGGGAGGGTCAAAGGCATGGAGGGGTGGATACGATCGGACGAGTATCAATGAAAAGGAGATGAGATTTTATTACGACGGGCAAGGCTTCATGACAATGCAAATTACTGAAACTGATATTGATATTGATTTCTACGATATATTTGGCAACGTATTGCACAAGTGGGGTGCATCAAAATCATATTTCTCTTCAATTTAGGCTTCGCTTCAAATATGTGTGAAAGCGCCATATCTACGGTTATCATTCATTTGTAACATATCAAATGCGCGCCCATTTGCTTTATGCTAGCTATATGGTGTCGTATGTTTTATTTCCGCACGCAGTTTGTCAATATTAGTTACTAATTTGTTTATAATAGTATGTTCCAACGACCAACAGTGCAAAGTGTGGTGAAATATATAAAGCAATCATAAAATACATGTTATAGACTGTTACTTGAGAGAGAGAGAGAGAGAGAGAGAGAGAGAGAGAGAGAGAGAGAGAGAGAGAGAGAGAGAGAGAGAGAATGTTTAATTGTCAAAGAAAGCTGTAGATATTTTCATTGCCTCAAACGTCTTATTTATACAAGAGGAATTAGCGGCATTGTCGTGCTAATGCTAACTTATCTCTTGGCCGATGATAATAGGAAGATGTTTGGTGTGGGAAATATTGTTATATTATTCAATAGGAAAAGGTACATATTTATACAAGAATTCAAAATTAATTAAGTCTATAATACTGCCAATAAATTAGCGTAGAATATATCTAGGAGGGTAAGAAACTAATTGAGATATACAAAATATTATCTTTCCTATTATGTATAAGGGTAAATAACACTTAGCCCCCTCTGGTTTCCAGGTTTTGCACTTTACCCCTTCTGATATTAATTTGATCATTTTACCCCCTTATGGTTGACAAGTTGTAGCGACCGTCTGATAAACCGTTAAAGTTAACGGAAAGTGCAGTTCACTCGCCCAAATTTATAGTGGTTGAAGGTTTTCAAGTTAAAACATTATATTAAAACATCTTTTACCCCTTTTTCCTTTAATAAAAACTCTACAGCCATCCTTACTTTTCTTTTAATTAGAAAAGCATTACAGATTCATCTTTAATTTCTATAGTAATTATTTTTAAAATGTTATATTAATTATTTTTAAAATACTCATCTAAATTTTTTTATAATTATTTTATATTTTCAATAAATCTTTGTTAAGTTAGTTGTACTTTTAGCCTTTACATTTAAACAAAAATTATATATATATTATTGCAACATTAGAAGGGAATATGAAAACTTCTGGTTATGCTGAAAATAATATACTACTACTGAAAAATAATTTTATTTCCTTCGTGTTTTTGCTTAAAAAAATGAATTTTATATTTTTCATTCTAAAAAAGAAACAACTTTAATTTGCCCTGAAAATTTGCTTTTATTTTCTCCATTTTTCTTACGAAAAGGGAAGCTGAATGGGAACTCGACTGCAAAAGCAAATATTCAAGAAACAAAAAGTCGCCTGAATTCATTAATTTACAGATCATAAAAGGGATTATAGTAACAATAATACTAATTTGAAGAAAAACAATACAAATCAAGCAAATATCTTAAATTTCTACAACAAATTGACTATTAAAAGAAACTAATACACATGGTAAAATGTATTTGCTATAGTGTTGGAATACTCGAAAAATAATAAATCTCTATATTAAAAAAAAACAAAGGACAATTTTTTTTAGGTTACTATAATGTTGGAATACTCGAAAAATAATAAATCTCTATATTAAATTGTAGGGAGTTTTATGAAACAGCGGGGGGTCATGGCCCCCTTTTTCAATTTGAAAGTACTCGTCCCCTCCGAAGAGTATTTTTAGATTTCGATCGTATAAGAAATTAATTTATACTAAGAAAAATAAGTTTATTGTATAGCCATGTGTTAATAATACAAATTGCTAAAAGGCTCCACGTAATGACAATATTAACCAAAAAAAAATCCTTATAATACTTTTTTTTAGCACTAATGAGATTTTAGAAGCTAGTGTGCTAAAATAATTGCATTGTATGGATTTTTTGCTGATATTAATTGATGACACGAATATTTTAGTTAAAATTAGGTGAAAAACAAGCTGTGTGTGCTGAATGCAATAAATCCCTAAAAAATGAAAATATTAAATTGCAAAAAACCAAATTTTTTTTTTAATTTGTTCTCCTTCTTACCTCCAATAGCTCCATCAACTTTAACAAAGAGAGATTCTTTGCAAGATTTTTTTTTTGAACTCCTGATAATTGTATTTTAGTCCTATGAATTGATGTTATTTTTAACTAAATCCAATTGAATTTACATTTATTTATTAACAAAAAAAATATAACGTGCAAATAGTACGAAAATAAGGGGTAGTTCCTTTTCTGTTAACACTTTAACGGTTTATTAGACGGTGCTACAACTTGTCAACCACAAGGGGGTAAAATGACCACATTGATATCACAGAGGGGTAAATTGCACAACGTGAAAACCACAAGGGGGCTAAGTGCTATTTACATCTTCAATCTTCACCAAGTGATGACACGTATTAAGAAGATGCCACAACAATACTTGATTAGTCTATAAGAAATAGGACACGTATTATAATACCCCCGTTGACTAAGGATCCGTTTAATAGGATTAAGTGCTTAATGTTGAATGCTGAATAAATATTTGAATGGGTAAGAGCTGTGTCTGATTGCTGAATGCTGAATAATCAAGTTCATTTGATAACTGAATATCAGTGATGTCTGAATATTGTAATTTCCTGATATACCCTTGTATAATTCTGAAACATTATTGTTAATTAAATTTAATTAGAATATATGAATAAACAAAATTTTTTAGCACGATCTACTTTGATATGATCCAACCATGCATCGAAGTTAGTGCCGAGCCAATCGGATTGCAAACTCTTTCAATGCAAGTTGATGAAGATGAAGTATTCTGTGATGTGGTGCATGGATGTGTTAGTTTGCTGCCAAAGAGAGAGATCGATTTTATTTATACTCATGTGATATTTGTCCGAATTCGAGGACGAATCCTTTTAAAGATGGGGAGTATGATACATCCAAGACAAAGAATTGGAAGAAGAGAAAGCGAGTGAGACTAATGGAGCTGTTCGTGTTAGAATTGAAGAATAAAGACTTGAATCGGACCTTTAAAGAGTTCTTGTTTAGGAATTGGAAGAAAATGAAGAGGAGAGCTCGATGGACAAGTCGAATTTCATGCATCCGTTTGTTTACCATTCAGGTTATAACTCTCTCATATGACGTTCAATTTAGGTGATTCAAATTGTTATGGAAAGCCAACTGGAAGTTCTACAACTTTCATGTTTTAAGTAGAGAGAGATTCGAAGTGTAACAATATTGTAATTGAGCATGAATTTCACGCACATGAACAACCAATTGTCTACGCGAGATTAGAAGGGTGATCGAGAAGTCGACTTGATGATCAAGTTACTTAATTTAATTATGCACGTTTTCAATTTAGGATTTATTATGTTTTTATTATATAAGAGTCTTTTATGGTTAGAATTTGCTTATTTATAAGTTTCCTTATTATAGATTAGGTAGGAGTCCTTTTCCTTGTGAAAAAAGAGTTTTTATAGACCTTACAAATAAGTAGCCAATTTGGCTTATTTTGATAGACGAATTTTTAATGAATATTTGAGTATTTTGAGAGTTAATTCTCCTTCGCTATTCTACACCAAATTTCAGAATTTTGCAAGTGGATTCTTGTAATTTTCTTAGGGACATTATATTGGTTTCTGGTTCTTTATAACCACGAGGTCAATATTCCACCTTGATAATAATGGTTTCTAGCTCTTTATAGCTAAGAAGTCTTTATTCCTTGCATCCGCCAACTTGAATCCTTTGTTTTTGGATGTCTTCGATCTTGCTTGCGCGTAAAGTATTGGGTCCCGTAACGAGTTCAACGAGGTTTATATCATATTTAATCGGTAAAATATAGTAATTTGATAACTGAATATCAAATTTGGCGGACATTAAATATAATTAAGTTCATTTGATAACTGAATATCAGTAATGTCTGAATATTGTAATTTCCCTGATATACCCTTGTATGATTCTGAAACAGTATTGTTAATTAAATTTGATTAGAATATATGAATAAACAAGCTTTTTTAGCATGATCAATTTAATTAGTAAAATATAAAAAATTGGCAGACATTAAATAACTTGATATAAACTTATAATATCTAACATAGACAAAATATAAATTTCAAATTTGAAACTCAAACAACTTATAAAAATAACCTTCATAAATAAAAGCAGAGAAAATATAAAAATACATTAAAATCATTAAAATTGGCTCAATATATTAAGTCCCTAAAATTAACGTAAAAAAAATAAATTCTAATTGGTCCTGGTCCCTCCAGGCATCAACCGGGTTGCTATCTCGTCGCGCACAATTGCCATGTATTGCATGTCTTCGTCCCCTACTATGGTCTAGTAGTTGTACCATCATTCACAAGATTTAGCTCATCCTCATTCGTACCATTAAATGGCATATTAAGTTGACCAAACTCCTCAAAAAGTGTATCACTTATATGCTATTTCCTTATAAAATTATGCAGCGCAAAGCAAGCAATCAATATATTTCTCTGCATATTAAACGAAAAATGGGTCATTTTTTGTTAAATCGGAAATCTTTTCTTCAGAACTCCATAAGCTCGTTCGATGACATTCCTTAATTGAGCATGAGCATGGTTAAATATTTATTCTTTAGTTAAATGACGCATACGACAAGAATCTCCTAACCAATACTGTACATTACGATATGGAACCATAAATCCTCTAGTATATATATATATATATATATATATATATATATATATATATATATATATATATATATATATATATATATATATATATATATATATATATATATATATATGCAGCATCACAAAGATAGTATTTATCTGTAATCATTATAAATATAAAGTAATATCAAATTTAACGTATAAATGCTAAGAATTTAGTTTGAATTTAAAAGTAATACCACGTGGAGGCCATGGAAACTCGTTTTTTAGATCAACAACTGTATCCGTTAAGAGTCTTGAATCACGTGTTACCCCTTCCCAGCCTGCCCCTTCCCAGCCTGCCCAAACGTTGCATATTCCTTAAATATTTTGATAACATTCTCCCCTATACATAGTGTGTTTTGAAATTGGAATAATGGCAGGTATTAATGTTCCATCAAGTGCACCAACTGCTCCCTATATTTAAATAAAATAAAAATTATGCAAACGTTAGAGAATTTACAAATCTAAAGCAATAAAATAATGACAAAAAAAACATACAAAGCACAAAAGTATCTACCTTAAAAATGTGGTTTAACCTCCTAAAACTTGCTGAAATGTTTGGGTTTGGGTAAAATGTTGTGGGTACTATTACCTCCCTTGCCATATTCATCATTGCACTCACACTTCTTGAAAACACGCATGAACTGTTTGTGAAGAGTGTTGAAATCTACGCTTCACTACACGAAGACGCTTACTATGCCCAATAATCTGCAAGAACATTGCCATTTTTTCTTCTACAGATATATGTTTACTATTACGTAACCACCATCTTTGTCTTAAATGCATGCTCGAACGAATATACGCAATACGAGACATGCACATTAAATCCATACATTATGTGTCTGACCCAGACAATAGCTCTAACGTGTAAACATGACCCGACAATGCTGAGTTGTTATCTATATTTCTTGGTACACGCATTAAATGTCTCGATCGAATTTGAGTATACCAATAGATCATCATCAATATCATAATCTCATAAATTTTCATATTTAACCTGTTAACATAAATGAATAATGCACTTAAATATTTGAGAATAAACATTTCATAAGCAAATAATTAAATCATAAAGAGAATCCAATTCATAAGGCAAATATAAAACAAAGTCTATCATTATTAAAAACCAAAAACACGCAAAATTCACAACTATTGTACATAAATTAAAAAAAATTCATTAAAAGTAAATACTACTGAAGTCTTAAAATTAATGTACATAAGCCCTTGCAAGTTAAAATTCAAATCCCATGTTTTGTCCAATTCTTTTAATCCATGTTTTTCAGAACTCCCACATCATCCTTAGGAAACGCCATCCAAACTTCTTTATGACCCGTACAACTACCAAATATCACAACAGCAGAGACATACAAGATGTCTTCTTTATCCCATCCAAGTTTATCCAATTTAGCTATGCAAATTGTCACTGACGGTCCACAATTATTTTTTTTATCATAAATTTCAAAGCAGCTGACATCTCTTCTACTAAATTATCATCACTAGACGTCGGATCCTTTTCTTTTTCTTTTTAGACTTTTCTCCTCGTGACTGATGGTTGTAATCATTACTCTGAGTGTTTGTGGTAGGGATAAAAATTTCATCTTCATCACCAAACAAAATATCTTCTATGTCATAATTGTTACGCATTTCGAACAATTGAAGAAAATGAGCTAGTACTAGGATTTGGATCTTGGGAACTAGGTCCCCAAGATTTTTTTTTTATTATGTTACCCGACGACGAATTTTGCGTAAACGTCGCAACAAAATTGCATTTATTTTTTTCCCCTGCTTTGTTTGCGTCGATTTCATAAAACGTCGCATTTAGAATAAATTATTTTTCCTTTTAATATTTCTGTAATTAATATTGCGCTGAATATTTATCAGAAACGTCGTAAGGGTTTTCTCTTTCCCAAATTCTCGAGCCCCGGTTGCTACGAATACAGAAACGTCGCAATGGAATTAATTTTCTATTATTTTTTTGCGACGATTTATTTATAATCGACGCACTTAATTAATTTAAGATTTTATTTTATTTAATTTTCGCATCGATTTAGTTAAATTCGTCGCATCCTAATTCGTTTCAGCCCAACTCTCTCTCTCTCTCTCTCTCTCTCTCTCTCTCTCTACTGTTGAAGCTTCACCGTCGCCGGTGGCGTCGTCGTTCTGCCGGCGCCATTCCACCATCACCACCACCGCTGCTCCGCCCTAATTTCAATTTGTAGTTCTACGCCGTCAAACTACCCCCCCCTCTCTCTCTCTCTCTCTCTCTCTCTCTCTCTCTCTCTCTCTCGCG
>NW_012193036.1:451155-494033 GCF_000504015.1 Erythranthe guttata | reverse complement strand
TCATTCCACTTCTGCTCGCCGGCTTCGTTGCAGAAAACTAAGTTTGTGCTCCGCCGTTGCCTTGCCGTCGCCTCGTCGCCACATTTCCCTGCCGACATCTCCCCTCGTAGTGAGTGCCTTTAATTTTTGTAATTTTCCTTTAATTTCTCCCATATTACAAATAAAACAAAGACACGGTGTATGCATATTTGTGTATGTGTGCTGCTTTTATGTGTGTGCTGATTTTGTGTGTATATGTGTGTTGATTTAGTGTGTATGTGTGTGCTGATTTTGGGGTGTATGTGTTGATTAAAATAAAGAAGGCTCTTTTGCACTCAACTGCAAATTCATCTCTGCGGTTCTAATTGCATTGTAAGTTGCTTAAGGGGTGTCAAACGTGTCTTAGAAAAATATCAGCTTAAGATGTAATCTGAGTGGTTGAATAAAAGTGATTTGCAATTTACACCGAAAATTTTATTTTTTGTTTCTGACGTACATTTGAAGAATCATGCCCCTTCAAAGGCAGGTTATGAAATTGAAAAAGTTTTCATACTTATTAGCCATCTTGGTTCGGCACTTGTTTGTATTACTAGATGTTTTGTGTTACTATTTCATTATAGTTTTTTATCCGTAATCAATCGCCTCACGGTATTTTGTTGACTTGTTCACTGAAGGCACTCATTGCTTTAAAGAAATGAACAGAGCTAATCAAGTACAGCAGGAAAGGGAAGTCCAAGTTTTGTACATTTAGACTTTCTCCAGTAAGAAATTATCTTTTCCATCACCTTTACCACGACAAAGTTTTTCCGTATTCATAACTATGCTGTCGCATGTTAACGCAAACTTATATGATGCTACTTATCTCTACCTTCCGATTTTTATGCGTTCTAAAGAGTATAAAACAATCTACATTTATATTTATTAAAAATAAGGGTAAATTACACCCACACCTCTGAGGTATACTTAAATAATTTTAAGGTCCCTATGGTATTAATTACACTCACCCCCCTGAAACGTAGTTATAAACTCTAACGGGATAATACATTGGATACATTATTCCGATAGGGTTCTAATGAACTATTACTTTTAGCTAGTGGTGGAGATAACGTAGAGTTATGAGGAGTTATGTGGTGACATAGCTCCCAAAATATGTCTTAAATCACCCATAACTCTTTGTTGTCTCCACCACTTCCTGAAACCAATAGAGTGTTAGAACTCTATCGTAATAATGTATCCAATGCATTATCTCATTAGAGTTTATAACTATGTTTCAAGGGGGTGAGTGTAATTATCGATACCACAGGGACCTTAAAGTTATTTAAGCATACCTCAGGGGTGTGGGTGTAATTTACCCTTAAAAATACTTATTAAATATTGAATAATTCTTTTTAGCAATTGATTTATAAATAAATTAATAATATGTAAAACTGATTATATGATTATTATGTTAATAAAAAATGATTTTGAATAATTTTGAGAGAAAGTAAAGTAAGAGATAAGTGAGAGATAAAATGGTTAGGGAGAGAAATATTTAAAGATAGAGAGATAATTTTTGTAATTTGTGTGCATGGTTCCGTATTTATATGTGAATTTTTTTCTATATTAATTAATGCATTCTACATGATAAAAACAATATTTTGAATAACTAAAATATTTGTCATGCTATTTTTTACTAGCATCAGTAAGACTAATTACTTACTACAAAATGGCAAAGGATAGGAGTTGTGTTTTGATAGATGATCATCGATTAGATGCATTTCAAAAGGGTTGTGAAGAATTTTTGGATTTTGCTTTTAATAAGGCTGCGATCGATAATAAAATACGATGTCCATGTCGAGATTGTGAGTGTAGAAAAATTGGGGATCAGAAATTTGTCCATGGACATTTACTTTGGAGGGGTAAGGATAAATCATATGGTTTAGGCCAATGGGTAATGCACCTAGAGTCTGCGGAAGAATATCGTCTCGGGCATCAGGTGTGTGAAACAAATGAAGATACTAATTTCAGAATTTCTGAAGTTGAAGATGTAAATGAAACTGATGGTGGTGCGAGCGGTCGTGAGAACATGGAAGAATTGTTGCAAGCATGTATTCATCGTGATCATCACGAATCATTTGAAGAATCTACACTGGGAGATGATGATTTTCGTAAACTCATTGAAGAGTGGTGTATCCCTCTATATGATGGATGCCAAGAAAATTCTAAACTTTCATTCGTGATGGAATTCTAAAAAATTAAATCTCGAGGCAAGATGAGCAATAAAACGTTTTCAGACACACTCCAACCAATTAAAAAAAATCATGGTTTAAATATTCCCGACTCTTTTTATGAAGTTAAGAAGTCTATTAGGATATTCGGGTGTGGTTATGTGAAAATTGATGCATGTGAGAATGGTTGCATGTTGTTCTGGAAGGATGATATAGACTTAGATTCATGTAGAGTCTGTAATGCTTCACGATGGAAGACTTCCATGGAGAACCAGCCGAGTTCTTCAACCACTCGCTGCAAAAGAGTACCCGAAAAGGTTTTGCGACACTTCCCCTTGATTCTGAGGCTTAAACGTTTATTTATATGTGAGAGAACATCCATTAACATGAGATGGCATGCGGAGACTCAATGTAACGATGGAGTTCTCAGGCATCCTGCTGATTCCGATGTGTGGAAAGAGTTCGATAAGAAACATGAGTCATTTTCTTTGAAATCCCGAAACTTAAGGCTAGGTTTGGCTAAAGATGGTTTCAATCCATTTGGATCATAAGAAGCAAGTATAGCACGTGGCCTGTCATTCTAATGATTTACAATTTGCCACCAAATTTGTGCATGCAACGTTCTCATATGATGATGTCATTGCTTATTTCTGGTCCCAAGGGACCTAAAAATGGCATTGATGTTTATTTGCAACCATTGATAGATGAGCTGAAGGAGTTGTGGATTTCTGGAATTCAAACTTTTGATATGTTCACCAAACAGTACTTTAATATGCGAGGCTTGTGGACTATTAATGACTTCCCGACACTTGGTAATTTATCGGGGTGGAGCACGAGCGATTATGTTGCTTGTTCTAGTTATGCTGAAGATACCGTATCTGAGCATTTGTACAAGTCAAACAAACAATGTTTTATGGGACATAGCCGCTTTCCAGAGGAAGGGGCACCACCTCCACCATCCGGGGAAGATGTCTTATAAAAAACGGAAGGAATCGATGTTGTATTTGGCGTAGGCCAAACAGTTCTAGAGATTCTCAATGGAGAAAGAGAGGTATTTTTCTTTGAATTGCCTTACTGAAAACATAATTTGATACGTCATAACTTGGATGTCATGCATATTGAGAAGAATATTGGGGAATGGTTACTAAAGTGGCTATTAAATCTTCTTAGCAAAAATGATGGTTTTGAAAATGCAAAAGAGGACATTTAAAAAATAAAAAAACCACCATCTGGTAAGATTGGTCCACGATTTCCCACTCTAGTCCCAAAACTTGGGAAGTATCACAAGATGTCTGTCCAGTCTAAGAAATCGCTTTGTGATGTTATATCAAACATAAAGGTTCCTAACGGCTATGCATCCAATATAGCCCGTTGGGTGAATAAAGACAAAGTAGGGGGACTGAAGAGCCACGACTATCATTTATTGGTGCAACAATGGCTTCCATTGGCAATTCGCAATGTGGGGTTACCAAACAAGATGGCTTGTACTATTATTCAACTGTGTAGTTTTTTTCGAGGCTTATGTTCCAAAACCAACACAATTGAAGATTTTCAAAAACTACACTCTGATATTGTAAAAGTACTATGCAATCTTAAGAAATTGTTCTCTCCATTATTCTTTGTTGTGATGATGCATTTGCCAGTTCACATAGCTCATGAAGCAATGGTTGCCGGACCAGTGCATTATCGATGGATGTATCCAGTAGAGAGGTATTTATAACTTTTTCAAGAGTTAATGTCATATTTAATTTCCATTAACTTATAATAATAAAATCTAATCTTTATAAAATTTCCTTTGAAATTAGATATTTGGGCCACTTAAAGAGTTTTGTCCGGAATAAAAAGTGTCCTGAAGGCTCTATTGCTGAATGTTACGTCACAGAGGAGTGCTTAAACTTTTGCTCACTATACACAGAAAACTCCTCAGCTACACTTTGTGATGATGAACCACAAAGTGCATTTTCAGTATTCTCGGGAGTATCAAATGATAGTGATGTGCATCCTAAGTACAAGGTCCTTAATTATGATTTAATGGAGAAGGCACACAACTATTGCCTTTTCAATTGTGACGAAGTTCAACCTTACATTGAGTAAGTTATCTATATGGTATTTTAATTTTCAATAGTTTTCTATTCATGTTTTAAAATAATATACCCTTTTCGTAGGGAGCATTTAGAGACCGTTAAGAATAAAATCTCAACGAGTGACCCTGCTTACCAATGACGAATTCAACAGTTACAGGACAAATAATTTTGTCGTTGGTTTCAATCACTTGTAAGTGTATTCCATTAGATTGTGATTAATTTTCATATTTTGTTACTTAAGATAAGTAACCGTTTGTTGGCCAACTAGGTGCAAAGAAATGTTGGAATAGATGAAAATCTCAGAGTCCTAGCTAGTTCCCATGATACTTTTCAGAGACTTGATGTTCAAGGGTTTACATTTCATACAAAATCGTCTGAAGAATCTCATTTTACTCAAAATAGTGGTGTTTTTGTCAAAGCAACAACTACTAGTTTCGCGAGTTCGAAGGATAGATCTCCGAGAGATGAAGATGTAGGCTACTATGGCGTAGTAAAAGACATCATTGAACTTTCATTCGATGTTGGTACAAAAAAAATAGTCTTGTTCGAGTATGATTGGGCTAATATTCGTACGAACAAGAGGGACAACCTAGGCTTTACACTTGTGAATTTATCCAGGCCAGATGCAAAAGCAAATCCTTTTGTTCTGCCATCACAAGTATTGCAAGCATTCTACGTCGAAGATCAACGTGATAGGCCATGGGTGGTGCCTGTTGTTATTAAACCAAGGGACAACTTTGCTCTGAAATTTGAGGATCTTGTTGAACTTGAAGATGGATGTTATGAGATACTTTCGATAAATAATGACATAAATGTTATAGATGGTATGGAAGAGTAACTCATTGTATTTGTTGATCAAATATTTTTGGAACTCATATTTGTAAAATTACCTTTTATTTGAATTATTTGAGGATGAATGTATTGCCGTCTTAGTATTTTCATTAAGTTTATTTAAACTATTAATGTATTTGACTCGTCATATTATGTTATATGTGTTGTCTTAACTTAAAATTGATGCTACTGTATCTTGTTTTCTTGTTCAGGCAACCCGATTTGTGTATTTTCTATGTCAGGGCAAGGTTCGAGCATAGACAATGATGTAGTAGTACACGTGGACTTTAACGATGCAGGTCTTCCAGTCGGGCGTGGGAGGAACCGATTGGTGCGGGCCATTGCTAGTCAAGTTACACATTGTGACCTTTTTAGTCCTTGCATTTCTTGGCCTACGCACAAAAAAGAAGGTCGGGTTGAGCAATTGTGGTTACGAGTCAAGGTATTTGACATTATTAAAAATTGAATTGTTGTATATGAATTTTTTTTATTCTTGTTCGGACAAATGGAAACTTCCTGATCGAGATTCTACGAAGAAATTGTTCAATGCTACGGTCAATGCTCGTTGGAAAGATTATAGAACTAAAGTATTGAAAAAAAATTATGATAGAGCACCAGATCTTGCCACTGCTAAGGCAAATCGTCCGGATGGGATGATTAGTTGATCTACATGGGAGGAATTGTGCGATCAATTTTTTTCTATATCTGATTCCAGTGGTGATGGCAAGTTAAATTATATTTCTTTTGATTTTTTTTCTAATTTGTGAAGTTCACATAAATTTAGTCGAAGTTTATTAACATGTGCATTATATTCACAGTCCAAGTCTGATAAATGCCGAGAATCCCGAATGAAAATCCCTACGGACCACCATTGGGGTCGAACTAGTATTAGTGGGTGGTCTCATGAACATGTAAGTATAGTCTTATATATTTTTTTGTTAAATTTTTTGGATTAAATTCATGTATATTTTAGATTAAATTTTTTTATAAATTTTTACTACAGCTTCAAAAATTTGGTAAAGCTCCTACCGTAGTTGATAAATATAAAAAAATGCTATATGCGTATTGACCCATTGATGCCATTCGTGGAATCCGGATCATCCACGGAGGAGTGAGAGGGCATAACCATATACTGGGATTGGAACTCCTGAACAACGTGCTATTGCGGTAAGTTTTCATCATTAATTGTTTTGTATGTTGAATTAGTTGGTGGGTTTTTCGTTTTGGTATTTTGTGTTTGATCTATTGTTTGGTATATATGTTAAATTTTGTTTGATCTATTGTTTGGTATATATGTTGAATTGGTTGATGTGTTTTCTATGTATTGATATTTTTTTGGTATGTCCATACAATAGTTGTTATGCTGCCCAATTTTTTGTTTAATTTATGAATTTATGGTCATTTATTTGTATTTTCAGGAAGACTTGGAAAGAGTATACGAAGAGTGTATTAATGATGGAAAAAATCAAAGCACTGCCGACTCAATAGCTTGTGAAAGAGTGTTGGGTAAGACAAAAGTATTTCGGATTCAAAGCTCAACCACTAAGAAAGTTGCAAGATCAAGATTTTCTTCTGCTAGAAATGAAGATTTTCACCTAATGCCTCAGCGTAAAAGTGAGGTTCCGTCCCACTTCTCAAAATTGCAAATCTTTTTTTCAAGACTCCAAAAGAACGTTCAACTGCATTTCTTAATTTTGCATGGCGTAGATTGAAATGTTCTTGAAAGTCTTGTGGACCATGAACACTATATTCATTAAGATGATAACGAGTGCTATGAAAGGGAGTCAAAAATCTTACTTTTAACTGGAATCCTCCATCTGCAAGGTAGTATTTACCTAGAGAAATAAACATTTATAAGAAAAAATAAATTTAATTTGAATATTGGACCAGAACTGATATTTAATTTAGTTCGAGTCTCTAACCTTCAGGAACGATTAAACGATCAATTTCCCTAGTCGAAGAATTATTCAAATTTCTGAAATCTGAGGCCGATCCTTCCCAACCAGGAAGCACATAAGTAAACATCAAGTCAAAATTGGATGCAACTAAAATATTTTGAGTAGGGGAAGACTTGCGACCACGATATCTTGGTGCATCACTATTTGAAACTTTGACTCGAATATGTGTTCCATCAATTGCACCTACACAATTCTGTAGCTAATTCATCAATATAATGGATGTAAAATATTTATAAAAGTTCTTCACATGTTCAAGTATTTTACCTTGAAGTATGGCCATTAAGTTTGATTATCCTGAATCTTTTTGGAACACTCATCTCCATTAGGTTGCTTTAAGAATAGCTCTTCAAGAGATATAATTGCTTGAAGCACTTGGAAGCGCCGGCTATTCGTCTCACCAGAGCGTCTAAAGTTGAAACCGACTACTCTAAATTTTTTATTATGACCAATTATGTACAAAAACTTAGCTACTTGCTCTTCTACGCTAGAGCGTGCAGTATCTCTAAGAAGACCTCTACCTTTTAGTATGTACACTAGATTTGCAAAAGCGTTTTTCCTCATACGTAACTGGTTACGACAATCCTCCTCTTTCTTTTTTGTGAGTCGTTTCACTATACTATATTTGGCGTAGTCCGACTCCTCCAAACCAGAATAATTTTCAAAATTCGAACCCCGTATTAATGAACAAAGAAATGCAACATGCGTTGCATAAACAACTATACCAGTAGCTGGCATTTTTTTCATTTTTTCACGTTGATCGTGATTATCCTTCTGTATAAAATGAAGTAAAATAGACAGGTAAAAATTTTCAGCAAATAGATAACAATTCTTGAAAATAACAATAATTAACTTAGAGAGATTATCATCCCCTGATTTGAACATAATCATAGAACTTCAAAACCCAATATGTTGGATTAATACTTTTTATATACAATTAACTACTGAGATTCAGAATACTCATTCATGTGGTAGACTAAATCAATTATCCCATATAGTTCCATATCACCAGTTTCTTCATCACTACAAGAAATAACCCACTAAAAAATACATGGTGCTTAGTTAATCAACAAGGTGTAATTAGTATATGAAACTCATTGATGGAGGAAGCCCATGAATAATGAACAATGCAACACGTTGTTTCTTCCAAAATAAAATGAAAAACATATTGAATATGTGTAAAATCTAAAATTAAGCTAAAGTATCCCATCAACAATCAGACTCCTAAAATAAACCCACCTTCTAATCACATATGCAAAGGCTTCCCAATTGGAGAAAAAAAAAACCCAGAAAAAAGGGAAATAGCAAAAATACTTAAATCAGGCAAAATACCTCTTCAATCGCTTCAATATCATCATCCTGTAGTTGAGTAAAACTGTTATAGCTCTCGTCCTACTTCATATTTCTCTGTCGCGGCAGATTCAAGTTACGATACCCAAAATTGAGAATTTAACCTCGCCGAACTGGTGGTCTTCGGCCGTTCTTCATGTCCGACGGTGGGATTTGCAAATTCGCACTCAATCCAGGTGATCGACGACGAGAATTTGAAGAAGATGGTAATTTTGAAGCCATGAAAGAAGAAGCGGAAGTGAAGAAGAGGAAGTGAAGAAGAGAGGTGAAGAAGAAAGTCTCGTTACTTTTTTCCTATGGCTTTCATCACTTTTTTTGAGAACAAGAGATTTTCCTTATTTTAGGCTACTTTTTTTTCCCGTGTTTTCCTAGTTTTCTTTTACTCCTCTTTTTACTTTTGAACCAAACATGAAAAGTATTTTACTTTGACTTTTCACCATTTTACTTGGCATTTTCTGAGAACCAATCAGAGCCTAAGAGAAAAAATCCTAGTTTCAAAGCCTTACCCCTCTCTTCTATGAGTTGGGTTTGTGGTGAGTGGGTGAGCTGCTGAGTGCCTCATTTTCTTGGTCTTACCGCTGATCTGGGTGGGTTAGGGTTCAAGAGAGAGAGAGATATGTTCTCTGTTGGTGCAATCTTAGTCTGTGTGTGTGAAAGATTTGAGACCTCTGTGGATCTCTGGTGTGAATTGGTTTGGAAGACTGAGATGTGATTTATTCTATATTATTTTTCAATCTTTCATTCTTATTCATCTATGTTTATTTATGTTTAAATCTTCTAACACATTTTCTGAGTTTCTGTAAGATTCTTCGAGTGGAAACATAACAGTGGTATCAAGAGCTTGGTTGCTCGAAGATCCGCTTGAAGAGGGCATACATTACCTAACTTGGTTCTGACAAGGTATTATTTTTCTGAAAAGCTAGTTTTTCGTTTCCTGTTGGATTCCTGTGGAGTTTGGGAGCCCTGTGTGGCATTGAGTTCGCCTTGTGGGCCGTGGAGGCCCTGTGTGGTTTTACTTGGCCCTGTCTGGCAGATGTGCTCATATGTGATTTACTTTTCAGCTCCTTAACTGGTTTACTTTTCCGCACTTTTCTCTCTTAGAGAACCTGGACTGCCTCTACTCCAAACCTCCCTTGTCTGGACAATCTAGTGAAAGAAATCTGGGGAGGGGGGTTGTCCAGGACATAGGTCCTTCTTTCTATAAATTATTGTGACTTTGAGTGTCCTGTCTGCTCTGTGTGAATTTGCTGATTCTGATCTGTGTGTAAAACTCTTTTGCTGGTATGTTGTGTGAATCTGTGTGAATTATGAATGCTTGTCATGTTGCTCCTTTTGATGTAAAAGGTGATTTTTCTATATGGCAACAAAAAAATGAAAGAGGTTTTGGTTCAACAAAATATTTTTAAAGCTATTACTCTAAACTATGAAGATACCACACCTGCTGCTAAGAAAGCTGAATTTGATGAACTTGCATATTCCTTGATTATCTTGAATTTAAGTGATTATGTGATTAGGAAATTAGGGAAGCAAGATAATGCTAAAGCTTTATGGGATAAACTGCAAGATCTGTACACTGAAACCTCCTTGCCCTAAAAAATGTTTTTACTTGAAAAGTTTTTCAGATTGAAACTGGATTTAAGTAAAGATATCGATGAGAATCTGGATATTTTTACAAAACTTGTTCAGGACATTAAATTAACTAGAGATAAAAACATTGATGATTATACTCCTATTGTACTTTTAAATGCTAATCCTGACACTTATAGTGATGTAAAATCTGCCATTAAGTATGGCAGAGATCAGGTTACTCTTGACACTGTGATAAATTTTTTAAAAAGTAAAGAACAGGATTTAAAAACCAATAAGGGTAATAAATCTTTTGGTGATGTTAACTTTGTGAAAGGAAAGCCTAAATTCAAATTTCAAAACAAGGCTTCTTACAGTAATAACAACCAAAACCAGTCTTTTCAAAAACCTAAAAAGGGCAAGGAGTGGAGTAAGAACAAGGTCAAAGACAGGAAATGTTACAACAGTGGTAAACCTGGTCATTATGCAAATGAGTGCACTGAACCTAAGAAAGAAAAGAATAATGAACACGCTAATGTTGTTATTGAAAATCTTGGTGATGTTGTCATGATTGGTGAGTCTGTGCATGATTGTGTTCTGTGATTTCATCTCTCTGTGATAATGATTGAATCTTTGACTCTGCATGTACACACCACATGAGACCTAATAGACACTTATTTACATCATATGTGGAACTAAAAAATGGTAATGTGTCTATGGCTGATAGCAGTGGCATAAATGTGGTTGGTTTAGGAACTATTCTTCTTAAGTTTGAATCTCGTTTTGAAATCATGCTTAAAAATGTGAGACATGTTCCTAATTTGAGTAGTAATTTGCGTTTTGTTGTTGTACTTGAGGATAGTGGTTTGCATGGAAGTTGGAGAAATGGTTGCCAAAAAAATATGAAAGATGATCAGTTTGTGTTCAAAGCTATTAGAATGCAAAATCTGTATGTGTGTTATGCTGAACCTTTGTTGCATGTTAATTCTGTTAAACATGATCATTCTAGCATTTGGCATAGAAGGTTAGGTCACATAAGTGTTAGAGGGCTTGAGCTATTGCATAAAAACAATTAGCTTGATAATGACTGTGTGTCTGATCTACTCATGTGTGACTCATGCATATTAGGAACACAAACTAAAGTCCAATTTCATGTGTCTCATTTCCTTAATTCTTCAAAATGCACTGATATCCTTGAATATATACATGCTGATGTGTGGGGCCCTGCCCCAGTTCCTAGTCATGGTGGTAATAGATATTTCCTCTCCGTGGTTGATGATTTTTCCGCAAAAGTATTTGTATTCTTGCTGAAAAATAAATCTGATGTGTTTCGAAGATTTAATGCGAAAGTTTTAATTGAAAATTAAACTGGAAAGACAATTAAGACCTTGAACTGACAATGGAACTGAATTCTGTAATGCTGAATTTGATGCTCTGTGTGTTGAATCTGGCATAAAGAGGCATAAAATTGTAGCTTACGCCCCTCAGCAAAATGGTGTTGCAGAGAGGATGAATAGGACATTACTTGATAGAGTTAGGTCCATGTTAGATGCATCTGGCTTATCTAAAAATTTTTGAGGTGAAGCTGTATTAACTGTTGCATATGTGATCAACAGATCACCTTCTGTGCCTCTATGTGGTGAATTACCTGAAACTAAGTGGTCTGGTAATCCTATTAGTCTGTCTAATCTTAGAGTATTTGGTTGCTCTGCCTTTGTGCACTAGAACATGACAAACTTGATCCCAAGTCTGTAAAGGGTTAAGGGTTATAGGTGATGGCTTAAGGGAGAACATGGATATAAAAATGTGATTAATAGAAATGTGATATTCAATGAAAAAGAGTTTCCTTGTCTGTTTGTTGTTTCTTCTGAGTCTACCTCTAATGTGGTGGAGACTTCCCCTGTTATTCCTGCTCAACATGAAACTTTATCTGATTCTGATATTGAAAACTGATAACAATGTGGCTGAAAATGATGTCTTCGATCAAAATGCTAATACTAATGTGCCTTATGTGGACAATCTTGGTGATTACCAACTTGTTAGGAACAGAAGTAGAAGGAACATCATTAGGCCTCATCATTTAAATGATTATCAGCTTGCTTCTTATGTATTTCATGCATTTGAGTCTCTAGATTAACGAGCCTAAGTCTTATAGGGAAGCTCTTAAATCTAATGAATCTGTCACTTGGTTAAATGCTATGAATGAAGAAATTGAATCTTTGCATGTTAACCATACTTGGATTCTTGTGGCAAAACCTGTTGAATGCTCTTTAGTTGATTGTAAGTGGCTATATAAGGTAAAGCATGAATCTGATTCAATTAGATATAAGGCTAGGCTAGTGGCTAAGGGGTTAACCCAAAAAGAAGGAACTGATTACACATAAATATTTGCTCCTGTTGTGAAATTTACTACTGTGAGAATAATGCGTGCTCTAATTGCTCAATTTGATTTGGAATTATAACAAATGGATGTGAAAACTGCATTTCTCCATGGTGAATTAGATAAGCAGATATATATGAAACAGCCTAAAGGTTTCTTGATAAGAAACATCCTGATTATGTGTGCCTTTTGAAAAAAATCTTTGTATGGTCTTAAGAAGTCCCCTAGATAGTGGAACAAGAGATTTGATGCATGCATGAAATCCTTGAAATTTAAGAGTTCTTATGATCCATACTTGTACTTTAAACAATCTTCTCAAATTCATGTTTTCTTGCTCATTTATGTGGATGATATGCTTTTGACTAGTCCTTGCATTAAAACAATTAATCATGTTAATAAATGTTTCAGTGATGAATTTGACACGAAATTGCTTGGTAATGCTAAAAGGATATTTGGCATGGATATAATCAGAGATAGAAAATGATGTTCATTGTTTCTGAATCAATCTTCTTATACTGAAAAAATCCTTGAGAAGTTTTCTATACAATCTGCAAAACCTGTACCTGTTCCTCTTGCTGCTCACTTTATGCTAAGTATGCTAAGTAAGGAACAGTCTCCCAAGACTGAACCTGAAATTTCAGAAAAGAAGAATGTGCCATATGTTAATGCTGTAGGGTCTGTTATGTATTTGATGGTTAACACTAGGACATATATTGCTTATTCTGTGAGTTATCTACTTCATGTCTAATCCAGGTTTGCTTCATTAGGAGGCTCTTAAATGGTTGCTTAGATATTTAAAAGGATCTGTTAAAACTGGCTTGTTATTTTCTAAGTGTAAATTTGATATTGAACTATGTGGGTATGTGGACTTTAATTTTGCCAATGGAAGGGATAGCAGAAAATCCTCCACTTCTTATGTGTTTACTTTAAATGGTTATTGTGTCAACTGGAAATCTCAGCTTCAAAGCATTGTTGCTCTGTCTACTATTGAGGCAGAGTATGTAGCCACTACAGAAGCTATTAAAGAAGCTATATGGCTGAAAGGTCTATTGCTTGAAATTGGTTTCTTGAGAAACAAAGTGGTAGTTTTTTCTAATAGTCAATCTGGTATCCAATTGTGCAAAAACCCTGTCTTCCATGATAGAACCAAACATATTGAGATCAAATTTCATAGGAGAATTGTGGAGGAAGGGATTATTGATCTTGAGAAAATCCCATCAGAGTTCAACCCTGCTGATATGGGAACTAAGTGCTTACCAGTTGAGAAATTTCGTTCTTGTTTGAAAAACTTGAACCTAATTTCACAAGATTAAACTGATGTGTGCTTTACTCTGTTATAGTCTGTGTGACTGATGTTTGTGTGCTTTCTGTGTGATTGCTTTTATACATGTTTTTCTCTGTGAACTGCAATGTGTCTATCTGTGTGATTACAATTAAGCATTTTGTGTAAATGTAGAATTTTGTGTGACTTACCTCTGACTTTCTTTGTGAAAGCAGAAAAATGTACTAGTATTACTTTGTGTTCTACTTGTATATCATAAACAGCAATGATGACTTCCATAACAAACAACAAATTCAGTAATGATACACTTTGGTCCAAGGTGGAGATTTGTTGAGGTTGTGGCCCAATGTCTTTGGGCCTGTAGCCCAATTTCTCATTTACATACACACACACATTACTAAAGAAATGGTCCATCAGTGAATAAAGCTCACTTATGGGAATGCGCTGGAAGGATTAATCTGAGCCGTTGGATTAATCTACTCGATCTTGATCCTGACCATTGACTCTTTCTGACTCTCCCTCTCCCCTTGTACTCTCATTTCCCGTTTTGTGTCCTAGACAGCCTCTATTCTTCCCCTTTGTCCCCTTCTGCTCTTTACTCCTTTTGCTCCAGCAACCATGGGCCAAACGCCGCCGTCCTTGGTCGTGCTTGTCCCAGTGGTGGTCCCTTCAACGGTTACCTTTGACTGGAGCTTCTGTTTAATGTGGGGGTTGAAGTGTCAGAAGGTAAGACCTAAGAGAAAAACCCTAGTTTCAAAGCTTTACCCCTCTCTTCTGTGAGTTAGGTCTGTGGTGAGTGGGTGAGCTGCTGAGTGCCTCATTTTCTTGGTCTTAACTCTGATCTGGGTGGGTTAGGGTTCGAGAGAGAGATATATATGTTCTCTGTTGGTGCAATCTTAGTCTGTGTGTGTAAGATTTGAGACCTTTGTGGATCTCTGATGTGAATCGGTTTGGAAGACTGAGCTGTGATTTATTCTATATTATTTTTCGATCTTTCATTCTTATTCATATATGTTTATTTATATTTAAATCTTCTAACACTTTTTCTGAGTTTCTGTAAGATTCTTCGAGTGGAAACATAACACCCGACCCGCCCGCAGTGGACTCGATCCGAACCTGAGTATGCATGGGTTGATTTTGGGTCTTGTTTTCTTGGACCAAAATTAGACGTTTCTACCCCGCGAATCGACCCAAGGATCCGAACATGTGGTTTAGTAGAGTACTAACCATTCAGGCAAAGCAATATGTTGTAATATTTCTGAATATAAACAATAAATATAAATAAAAGTATAAAATGATTATAAATTGTATAACTAATGTTTAATAAATTATTAATTGTCATATTCACTATTATTATTATTAAAAATCTTCACTAATGAAAAATGCTTATATATTTAATTTTGAAAAATATAAAAAATTACGGTTCAACCCATGTAATTTAAAAAAAAAAAGATTTCATTTTGAATTTTTTTGGAAGTTTGAAATTTTGAACCCTCAATTATTACTTTCACTTATGAATACCCCAATTCAATATTCACCAATTCATTTTGACAACTTTCATTTTATTTTGGTTATTTCTCAAGGTCTTAATCATTTCATTTTTTTTCTAAAATTGTATTGTGTTTGAATTCAACTTTTTTTTTTTTTTTTTGTAATTTTGAATTTAAAGTTAAGCTCAAGTTTTTTCAAGTTTCAATTTACTTATTTTTTCTTTCTTGTAATTCCTTGAAAAAAAATCGGTTTGGACCCGGGTGGACCTGCCCCGGACCCGGACCGCTTCCCCACGGGTCAGTTTCGGGTCCCCTAAAAGTCGGACTCGGACCCAGACTCGATCTGACCCGACCTGTGACCGTGTCTACTTCTGCATATAGGTGGATTCTATCTAATGCAACAGTTTTGTCGTCTAGGCGTGCTTTTGATAGAGGGTTGAAGAATGAGCATGTAACAAATAACATATCTGAGTCTTTCAATAACATGATAGATGATTTTAGGCCTCTGTCATTTTACTAGATCAATCTAGGTCAAAATTAATGTCTATAAGTACGGCCAAAATGGAAGGAGGTGGAACAAAGATTTGTGAAGAATGTTGTTTCAAAGCTAAATATTGCAAGGCAATAGTTTAGAGAGTGTTATTTGACAGATGTTGGAAAATATGAGTTTCAATTATGGTAAAAGAATTGCCACAACATTAACAATTTTTCAAGGGGTGCAACTATTAAGAATGTCAAGTATACAATTTATTTGGAATCTCTTGTAATTATGCCATAGTTGCAATAGAACTTATATATTTAATTATGGAAGTTTTTAATTAGGATTTATTATGTTTTAATATTTTAGAAAGGTTCACCTTATTTTCCTTATAATAATGTTGGAGTGAGTGAGCCTGTGTCAATCGACCCAGATTCGAATCATCTTGCCAACGGTTGCTAGATAGAAATTGTCACACATGGTAAGCTTAATGTGGTTTACGTCTCCCGTATGGTTTGCAAGCTATTATACGTGAGTGTAGGTTTACATAGTGCACCTATATGGTTGATTGCGGGTTCTTTCATTATATAAAAATGAAGATAATATTATACGATGTTTTGGAGTTATATTTTAATTATGAACATTTTTAATTAGGATTTATTATTTTTGTAATATTTTAGAGTCCTTTTGTGGCATGTGGGATCGGGATACACAGAATGCAGTTTATCCAACGAATTTTTCTCGTTCTTTTATTCCAATTCCACGCCATGGACTCTTCAAGCAACTCCCTTGTAATGAATTTTGTCAATTAAAACATGAAGGTCGCCATTAAATTCACTCGTTTTATCTTCTTCCATTTTTTCATCTTTGAACTTGTTAGGATCGTATCATATTAATCTTCTTGAAAAGGATTCGTCCTCGGATCTAGACCAAGAGCAAGTAAAAACCACTTAGAATTAGCTTAAGTATTATTTTTCCTTTTTATAGTTTAGGTAAGAGTCATTTTCCTTGTGAAAAAGAGTCTTTTTAGCACGTATAAATATGTTGTCAATATGACATTTATTGGGTCTCGTAACAAGTTCTATTGAGTTCGTATAAGCATGTCATATACTCCATCGAAATTTCTGACAAAGTCCAACAAACGTGTTTTGAAGTAGCATTTTAGTTCAATAGATTTAATAAGACATTAAAAAAAAATCGTGACAAGTCATATGTTTAAATAATAATAAAATGTGAAGTCATGGTTTGCCTATTTTAGATCAAAGTTTTACGGTATTGAGCAAAAGATATTCACAGTAGAATACAAGCGGTAAGTAATGCACTTGTAGGTAAGAATTTGTCACCAAATTGTACGATTTCTCAAAATCTCCCTATAAAGTATAAATTATACTTACTTTCTAGATTATCTAGAATATAAATGCTCTCAACCGTAGGATTCAATCAATCATATGATCAATTTGAGAGGTGAAATTCTATATATATGAGTATAATTTCATTTGTAAATCAACCAAGTAAATTTGTAAATAGTGTAAAGCCCATTTTTCAGTTTATCAAAAATATAATAGTCCGTCACAGAGGACTGTTTTTTTAAATATGCTTAGGGCCTCCAAAATCTCAACGATGTTTAAAGGTGATAAAGTAGCAAATTAACTAGAAAAGAATCACAAAAATATACAAAAAGTGATACTCATAATAAATATTGCGGTATGAGAATAGCCAAAAGAATGGCCCCTGGTGCTTCGGGACCACGGTATCCACTGTGCATTCCACAGTCCATATTCACAGGCCATATTCACAGGCAAATAATTTCCGTCTGTCACGTGGGATTACGATATCCACTATAGGTATCGCGGTTCGAGTGCCACAAAAGAAAAATATAAGGGTTATCAAGTATACAATGAATGTGTCTCTACCTTACCAGGTCTTGAACAAAGAACTTCCTATATATTATTATACAAATTTTTCGCACTGGAAAAAAGAGAAGAGGCTCGAGGAATGAAAATGGATTGAAAAATCTTGAAGAGGATTTTATCTTATTATTATCTTTCAGATCATATAATTATGAGTTCTTATGTTTTCGTAGAAAACCCAAGTAGCTAAGTTTTTTATCTGGGATTTTGCCGGAACTCTACGGGTTGTAAACTATTTTTCTTGATATTATGCAAATTTGGTTTCCTAATTATATCTTCTACTTGATTGGATACGGGGTTGTGAACTATTTTTCTTGATATTATGCAAATTTGGTTTCCTAATTATGTCTTCTACTTGATTGGTTTGAATGATCGTAAACATAGTTACTCTGTGATTGTTGAAATTGAACTGAAAGATATGTTTTGATAGCTACACGATGGTTAGAAGAATATTCGAGTCGATTACGAATTAGTGTGTTATTGACATGTGGATATCCTATGAATACATATATTCACCTTTGGTAGTCTTGATTACAACTTGTGTTTATTGTTTTCATTATAATAGTCTTGAAAAGGAATATCTAGAGCTGATAATTAAAATTATAATTCACGCGGAAGTGGGTAATTAACTTAGAGTTTCAGGCTAATAATAAAAATGATTATATACACAATTGAGGGGCTTCGGGTGAGATATTCATGCGTGGGGAAGACAAAATTCTACTTATTTTAATATATGTTTCGTATTTTCTTTCTCGTTTTCTAGATTGATAATAAGAACCAACCGACTATGGGTCACTGAATAAGATCTTATTGTGAATAAGTTGGTGAGTCAGATAATTGCATATTGTATGTGGGTTTGACATACAAATCATTTGATTCTACTTACTGCTTGTTTGTGAGACACACCTACGTGTTGGTATTAGTCGGTACTTTAGAAATTTCTGGACTTGTTATGTAATAGTTCTACAATTTAGATTTTAGACAATCAAACAAGTCAAACAAAATCAAATAATTGACTTCTTTAGTCATAGATAAATTATTAATGACTAGATAAGTAGCTAAGTGTGACTGATCATTTAATGAAAAATATTATACCAAATACAACTAAGATGGAGAATATACATATTACTTATAATTATCTTCAATTTCTCTATGAGATGAAAACACGAACGACGTCATCAACTCTTTGAAACTCAAATGGTGCTTCTCCAAAATTATCAATCATAGCAAACTATAGCTCTCAAGATCTTCAATCTTCTATTATATATCAGGGATCAACAATTCTTTAATAATATTGGAGTTACTCTCTAAATCTATGATGAAGAAAATTGAGAGAGAAAAAGAAGGAAGACAAACATTTATCCCAACAAACGCGTTGGACTTTTTTTGTTAGGGAACCATTAGTCTCAAACTTGGCTCATGTATTTTCTCGTGCTTCGAGTTTAAATTGGGCTTATATCGAGCAATATATATTACATACTTTATATCGGCCTTATATCGAGCAATATATAAATTACATAGTTTACAACTTTGTAGTCCAATGTGTTAAAAAAGAAAAAAGAAAAATCACCCGAATAGTACAATCTAGAATATTCATGAAGAGCAAAATAAGATAAAAAACCATAGTATGTTCCATAAGAAATGAAGTTTAATGTTATAATTGTTTAATTCTTAAATAATTATACATTTAATCTTTAGTATCCTTTATTATTGGAAGGGTTTTATTTTCTCAAGCATCAGTGATAAATTTTAGTAATTGGGTTTGGGTGAGTATCTTTCATTTTAGCCTTTTGTTGTTCAATTAAAATGATATTACACAGTTGTAACTTGTATGTTGAGCCACATCATTAGAATAATAAATATATTATGTATTTAATTATTATTTTAAGTTGGCATAATTGAGCTATAGTAGGCTCAAACTCGACTCATAAATTAATAGGGTTTATTAAAATGACTCAAGGTTTCGGTTAGGCCCGACCAAATGCGGGTCCAACTAATACACAATTTTGACATACGGAGTACATACTAATGTCCTTTAATATTTTGTTTGGTAAGTTTTATTTTTATTTAGTTTTTCTCATTATCTTTCTTAATAGATACATTGCTTCTTTCTTTCTTTTCATGAACTAAAAAGGTCAACGTATTAATTTTTTTTGTCTTTCTTAATTATGTATCACGCATGCTTTATTTTATCAAAATATTATTATTATCTATCTAATCTAAATCTAATCTTCTAAATTTAAATCTAAACTACTTATAAAAGTGTGAATGTTAGTGAATGTTTCTTCCATTTTTTGTAGTTCCTAATTTACCCCTTACATAGGTTATCTTTTAAGGATTATATGGTAATATTGCTTAGTAAAAAAATAGTAATCATAATTTTGATTTAAGATTTAAGATGTTTAGTCAATTTAATGGATGTGCTTCAAAGTTTTCCTACGTTTTTGTCCTTAGAGTTAAAATAATTAAGTATTCTTCTAATTAATACATCAAATAAAGTTATAACGGTTTAGTGGAATTCTTGAATTTCTCATGCATATATATTTCACAATTAACTGCACCCCATATGTTTTATCACATGTGCAATCATCTTTAAGAATCTCAAAGGTCTAAATTAATTATATATGAATTTTAATTTGAAGCAGTTACAATATAATAAAGACAAACAAAATGATCACATTCATATGGATGTTTTTATACAATATTTAAACATCCACAAACCGTAAACATATTCTTCAATTTTATTGTTGGTAATAAGCAAGGTTGTAAAAAGCGGTAATCGGGTCGGAGGCGGTTAGGCACCAACTCATGATTAATCGGTGCGACGGTGATTAATCGGAAATAAATCAATTTTTAAAATTTAATATAATATATTTCTAAATATTATTTATAAATACTCAAAGCATATACAAAACGGTATTTAAACATTGTTATATTTCCATCACGTGTATATCCTAATAACATAATAAAAATTTAATAATCATAAGATCATAATACATAAATATCCTTATAAAATATAAATAAAAAAGTGTTTTTGTGTTTTTTTATTTGATTTTACTTGAGGACAAGCAAAAGTTCAAGTTTGGGGGTGTGTTAAGTGTATATTTATACACTTAATTGTACCTTTTAATTGGAGCTTTTGATGTGTTTTTACGATAATTGGTGCTTAATATGGCTATTATTTGTATTTTAGGTGCAAATTGGAGAATTGACAACTTTTGGGGTGAAAACTGCAAATTCAGAGAAAAAGTGGGCCAAAAGTGAAAAATCAGAAATCTGGAGAATCAAAGACCGCACGGCCGTGCGGATTTTAGTTCAAAATCTCACACGGCCGTCCGGATGGGCGTGATGGCGCAGTGAAGGAATTTTAATTACACAAGGAAACCCGCCCTATTATAGTTTTGCACCCTATTTAAAGGCCACAAGCACACAATTAGGATTATCTTTTAACCTTTTATCGTTTAGCTTTAGTTTTTATCTTTTATCTTTTCTACAAGCAATCGAGGAGCAAGAGAACGAAGACGAAGACTTGACGAATCTTCATCCTAGTTTCCCTTTTTCCTTTTCTTTTCTAGCTTTCATGAATTTTCGTATTTTTATTATGTTTTTCGTTACGAACATGAGTAGCTAAGTTTTTATTCTAGGATTTTATTGGAACCCTATGTGGTAATTCGAACCTCTTTTTCGACTTTTATGCAAGTTTAATTCTTCGATTATTTCTTCTATCTTGATCTTATTTAGTGCATGAGCGTAGCTAACTTATGTTGCTATTTGTTATTGTTAGAATTGATTGACATATCGTTTTAATAATTAGAACAGGGATAGAAGAGCCTTCGAGTAGTTTTTCACCGAATGCGTGTGTTGATTGCATGTATTATCGTAGACATACAGATAATACCTTAGGTAGCCGTTTGCGAGACTTGTTATTTAATGCTTTATTTATATTAGGTTTGCATAGACATATAGTGAATCTTTTATGAATAATAGGTTTATAGCGCAGCGACAGCTGGTTATGAATAATTTCGTGTCTTGGGTTAATAATCGGGAATCGTAACTTGCATAATAGGAGATTAGTTGGGTGAAGATTATCGCATAGGGGGAAGATAAAATCCTAGATCCGTTTATTATTGACTTTTTCTCGTGATTACTTGTTTTCTTAATTATTTTAATTTTATTAGTTAATTAATTTGACAACCTTGCGTAGGCTGGATAAAAATCACAATTGTTAGGATTTGGTACTTAGGATTAAATAATTTGCGTATTCCCTGTGGGATCGACATCCGACTCTCACGAGTCTACTTTACTACTTGTTTGCGATACGTACACTTGCGTGTTGGTATTTAGCACCCAACAGTTAACATAAACAAAACAAAGCATAAGCTCATATTTTTTTTTATTAAAATCCCAACTTTTATTTTTGAATCATAACAATAAAAAATAAAATAAAAAATAAAAAAAAAAAATAAAAACCAAATTTTGACCGATTTTTGCCACCGAGTTTGACCCGCCTTAAAGGTTTGACCGCCTCAAACCACCTCGGACCACTTAAAACCGTCTTACTGGCAAAAACCCATTTTTTCAAACATTTCCATTAAAATCGTAAAGGTTTGGGACCGCCTCCGCCTCGGAGATCGATTAATCGGCCGCCTCGACCGATTTTTAGAACAATGATAATAAGCCACGGTACTCTATTGGTTATGGAACATATTGAAAGATATAATACAATTAGCACCTGCACATGTTGATAACAAGAAAGTCGACATGTGACATCAGCATATTTAAATGAAAATCAAAAAGTGAGAGGTATTTGGTACATTTTGTAATCGAGCGTTGTGTTTGCAACACACTTTGTTCCATGTTACGCGGATGTAACTCATCGGACTATATTATACATGTGTATAACCCCATACCAATTTTACTCATATATAATATATATTTGTAATTATTTGTAAATCAAAGATGGAAAATAACTTGATCAAATGCACATATTGTGACATAGACCAGACCAATTTATCACATTAATGCATATAACAATACCGATAATATACATAATCTTTTAAATATACATACACAAATACAATATAGTATGTCTTTCTCACCATGCATTATTTAGTATAGATGAGGCATAAGGGGGGAAAAAATTCCTCATGTACATGGTATTTTTCTATTTATATCTTTTTGAATATATATTATCGTTTGTCTAATTTTTTACTTATTGCTTTTTTTACTTATGTTGATGTAGCATATGAAGTATATCTATTTATCGGATCTATGATCTATGACATGTGGATTCCCACGAACTCACAGTAAAAACATGACTATTGTATCATGATAATCAAATTACATCACTAAATAAAAAGTGATAATAATAGTTCATTCTACTTATATATAAAAAAAAAAGTGATTAATTTATGGTACAAACTGATCTTGATTGTTACATAACGAAGAAGAAGCGCACATATAACATTGTCTTAGAAAGGAGAGTTCACGTTTACCTTGGATGTTAATGTTTAGTTCTCTCATTCTCTTCAAACTCTCACCCAAAACATATCAAGTTAAGCTTTTTTAAACAAATCCCCAAAACATTTCAAAAGAGTCTATCTTTTTTCAAATATGATTTGACTGCTAAAAGAAACGAATTAAACTATAAAGATGAAAAACAATGATTTAAGAATATTGCAAAACTGCTTACGTAAATAACACATGTTCTATTATATATAATGAAAAAAGTTTAACTTGTCTCAAAACATAATTTAGATAAATTAAATATATATAATAATATATTTTTTTAAATGTGTCAAGCACAATGTAAAAATAACAAATGTACAGTAAAATTAATACGACACGTGCAACGCACATGCACCTGTCTAGTATTTATAAAATGTATAAGTATCTCGTTACATTGCTAAATTTTTGCCGTATTATCAAATTTTATTTAATAACAAAATACATTAATAAATTTGTGATGTGTCTAATTCAATGACAAATACTTTTCGTATTTTGTTAAAAATGAATTGTTTTTGTACCTGTCTTTTTCGATTCTTCCATTAACCTTTTTCATTGTTATGAGACTTTAAACGATATTTACATGTTTTTCTAAGCGAATACCCTCTATTTTGCTTGTAAGATGTTCTTTATTACTTACCCAGTTTTAACTCCAATTGTCTCATTTGTTATAAACACAGTAACTTTGCGTGTGCAGAGCCGAAGAAAATTATAATTTTCTTGCTTATTCTTTAAGCGGAGTATTTCTTCTATGATTGTTTTGCAATTATTAAAGATTTCTTCTATTTCGTATTCTTATAAATATTTTGTACTTGACTTTTTTTTTAAATATTGTGTAGTTTTTTTTTTATCTAAATGTTTTTAGTTATTTTATATTTTATCTATTAATTTTTATATGATAGATAAGTTTATAGTAATACTTATATATGATATATGAGATTTTTCTAATAAATAGACTAAAATAGGAACACCGCCAATTAATTTATTAGTGTATTAATGTAATAATAACAAATATAATGATGGAATATGCATATACTTCTAGAAGTGTGGTTTCTTGCAACTTCCAAAAATCAAGAATGAAGTATGAAAGAAAAGACAATATAAATTTATGGACAAGAAAGTTGATTTTTTAGTAATTATTTGGACATGTCACTACTAACCTAGACATGCAAAGTATGCATTTTGTGTGTATGAATTTCATATTGAACATATTTATTTGTTTGGCTCCGTTAGTCTTACCTATGTCTTTGTGTTTTTCCGATGTTATTACCAGTTCCTTTGTATGTATATTGTGTTTGCAAAAACAGGACTAATAATAGACCACAGTCATCACTAATGAAGCACTTAATTATATGCTCACATCGACAAAATCACGTAGCAAAACATAATAGAAAATCAACATACTCATTTTTTTATAATAAATATGACAACATTTAAAAAAAAAAAAAAAAGATAACTTCATCCAAATCCAGTTGACGATGAAAAATGAATTGCATAAATTTGATTTTGCAATTATGTATTTATAAACAACACCAAATAGTAGATATAATTTGTACCTGTAATTTTTGAATAACACATAAGTCGAGGAGGAAGGCCGATGGAGGTTAGGACTATGCACGATTTTCAGAATTTCATTAATCACATGTGCCTGATCGACCCCCGGGTTTCGTCGGGCCTCCGTTCACCTGGAGCAATAATCGCAATAATCGCAGTGGTACAAGTCGAGTATTGAAACGCCTGGATCGGGTATTAATTAACTCTGCCGCGCATCTCTCGTTTCCTAAGCTGAAAGTTTTTCATTTTGGACCGTACTTGTTCAGATCATGCCCCTTTGAGTGTTCGGTTCATTTTCACAGTATGTGGCAAAACCACCGGACTTTTCTTCAAGTAGTTAAGTCTTCATTGGAAGGTCCGGTTTCAGGATCTCCAGGGCTTAAACTTTATCGAAAACTCACTCGTCTTCAACATGTGTTGCAGAATTGGAATTGGTCGACTTTTGGGGATCTTCGCAGTAACATAGACAAACTGAGGAAAGATGTCATCGTTTGGAGGCTCAACTCCAACAGGGCTGGGATGACGCAATCTTTCAAGAATCGTTAAGATCAAAACAACAACTCTTGCAACTTGAGGCATGGGAAGAGCTAAAATGCTTCGTCAAATAGCTAGCCTAGATTGGAATAAAGATGGAGATCGTAACACTAAGATTTATCATGCGACAATCAAAGAACGTCGGAGAAAGAAACTCATCACGCTCTCGTTAAAGATGACAATACACTCTTATTTTGGTAATTTATTTAACGCCAGCGAGTATTAGATGGATGGGTCGCTATTCGAGCATATCCCAGCCAGTATCTCTGCAGATATCGACAGAGGTTAGCAAAATTATTGCCTGGTATAATTGATGAAGAGCAAGTGGATTTTGTGCAAGGGCATAGTATAGCTACTCACGCTGTGCTAGCCCAGGAACTTATGGGGAATATTCATCGTCACGTGGCCGGGGAAACTTGGTGCCCAAGTTATATATGTCGAAAGCATATGATAGGTTGGAATGGCATTTTCTTTTGCGAGCGCTACGTGCATTTGGATTCTCTCATTCAGTCGAGAACCTCATATATAGTAGTATATGCAACATTTGGTACTCGTTTAAAATTAACGGCCAAAGTGTGGGATAGTTCCAGTCGTTTCGTGGTGTTCTGTAGGGAGATATCCTTTATCGCCTTTACTATTTATCCTTGGGCAACAAATGTTGACAGCCAATATTAAAATTCGAGTTCCGAACAGATAATTCATAAATATAAGATGGGGAGGAATTAGTTGAGCTTTACACATCTCTTTTACGCGGACGATGTTCTATTATTTACTAACGGCTCAACGTGGTCGGTTGACGCATTGACGGCCCTGATCAGGGTGTACGAAAAATGGTCGGGCCAACTTGTTAATCAAGGTAAAAGTGGTCTAATACTTGGGTAAAAGAGCTAGTAGCAATACAACTAGTCTCGAAGCGAGTACCGGAATTCGTTGCAAACAACTGCCGCTTCGTTACTTGGGCGTATCGGTGGGTGTGAGCCGTCTTAAAGCTGAGCACTTTAAGCATGTACTGGAAGGATGGAAATCTAAGCTTCTATCTTGCGGTGGCAAAATCACCCTTATTTAAGCAGTTCTTGCAAGTATCCCAGTTTATACCCTCTCGTACTCTCGCATTCCGAAGTCAGTGCTTTATCGCATCAAGGAACTTCTATCTTTCTTTATTTAGAGTTCTAAAGGAAATTCTCGTTTCCACTCGGTGAACAGGCGGCTGGTCTGCGCAGATATTGATGACGGCGGGCTTGGGATCCGTAGCATGTGGCAGGTGCAGAGTTGTTTGCACGATAAGTTGATGTGGATGGTTGCCTCTATATGGGCGAATTATGCGAAAGTTAAATATTTCAATAATGGCCAGCTTATTGGCAAATATCTAAGTTCTCCTATTTGGAAATCGACTAGCTTGCATAAACCTCTACTTCGTCACTCCGTGCAGTTTTGGGATGATAATTGGATCGATGATCGGTTGGAGTGTCCGACATTTTTCAATCGGAATATGGGTGTTAAAGAAGGTTTGGCAGAGGTTAATAAATATTTACCTTTTTATTAGGGATGATTTTACATGCTAAGATATGTTCTATTGCAATTAAGAACAGGATCAAGGATGAGCTAATTTTCATGTTAGCTGAGTCGGGGAAATCATGTACTAAAAACTATGATGGGGTGTTGATGTCTGTTAGGCAGATTATTGGTCAAGTTCTTATTATCACTTGCGGCTGATCTCGTTTCACATTCGGCCGAAGAAGAAATCTACCCGCTTAGAAGTGAATGGGTCTTCCAGACCGTGGGCTTTGCTCGGGAGGTGGTGTGATTCGGGACGAAGTTGGCAATTTTGTAGCGGCCTTTTCGTCATATTATGGGGCATTTACCAACAATAAGGATGAGTTGTTGGCTATGGTAGAAGGAATTAAATTGTGCTCTTCTTTGTGTATTACTCGGGCCCAAGTGGAAAGCGACTCTCTGTTGGTCATTAACACAATCAATCATAATGATTTGCATTTCTTGGGACCTGGAGTACTTAGCTAGGGAATGCAAATACCTTATTCTTCCGGATTACTCATTCTCACATATCTTCTGCCAACAGAATGCGGTTGCGGCGTTGTTGGTCGAAAACCTACACGCAAGTGCACGTATCGTACAAGTAATATAGTGGACTAAAAGTCCGCATATCGAACCCACAGGGAATATTTAATTATCTAATCCTAGACGCTAAAATCTACCAATTATTATCAAGCCCACCCTACACAGTCGAAAGATGATTAATAAACTAAACTAAACTAAACTAAAGCAATTAAATAGATAAAAATAAGAAAGCAATTTAAATACGAAGATTAATCAAAGTAGACAAGCCTAGGATTTTATTCTTCCCCCTATGTGATTATTATTCCCCCAATTCCTTCAATTATGCAAGCAATTAATCCGGATTATTAACCTGAGATGCTAAAATAATCATAACCCGCTTCCGCGTGTATTACGATTCTAATACTCTAGATTCAATTACTATATTCCTATGCAATTAATTCTAGAACACAGCATTAAGCACAAATCTCAATAATGGCTACCTAAGGGATTAACTATATTCCTATGTTAATACCACAAAGGCTCTTCTACCACAGTTCTAATTATTAACCCGATCTTCCGATTCATGCGATTAACAATAACATAAAAGCGCATAAAGTGGCCAGTTTCATGAACTTAATAAAACAAGAAGAAGAAATAATCCGGAATTAAAACTTGCATAAAATCATAGAATTGGGTTCATAAATCCCACATAGGGTTCCAAATAAAATCCTAGAAATAAAGACTTAGCTACTCGTAATTCTTATGATAAAGAAAATAAAATAAATAAATAGGAAAAACTAGGCTTGAATCTTCGTTGATCTTCTTTGCTCTTGAATTTGCGTCCAAAGATTGATCCCCAATTGTGTGCTTGACTTGGTCTTATATAGGGTGAAGAACTTGGGGAAGAAGGCAGTTTCCTTGTGCAATTAAAATTCCTTTACTGCGCAACTTCGGATTCTCGGACGGGGGTCCCATGATTTGCACTAAAACTGGGACGGGGTCTCAGCATTAAATCTTCTGAAATTTGATATTTTCACTTTTGGCCCATATTTTCGCCAACATTGCAGTTTTGACCCCCTACTTTTCCAATTCTTCAATTTGTACCTAAAATACAATAAATCAACTTTTTAAGCACCAATTATCGTTAAAACACACCAAAAGCCTAAATAAAAAGGTACGATAATGTGTAAAAATATACACTTAACACACCCCCAAACTTGAACTTTTGCTTGTCCTCAAGTAAAATCTACCAATAAGCAAATAACTCAACGATAACATCTCATCACATAGATCAATGATCAACTTCACGTTTTCAGAACTTGTAATTATAATGACAATTCTTAGGCATTCGCAAGCTCAAAATTCAACAACACTTAGTCACTCACCATTACCAAAAACCACAATTCATACAATTGCTTCAAGCATCCAATATTTGCAAATTAAAGATAGAAAGAATTTATACTTACATGCATATGCTTGACTCCAAATACTCACCAAATTATTCTACTCTACTAATATCGAACATTAAGCTATTGGGATCATTGGGGCTTTGTGGCTTTCAATTGTTAGGCTCTTTGGTTTGAGGTAGGAAATATGGGTATATGTGGCTATTATTCTTGAATTTAGGTGATTACGCCAAAATTTGAAAGATAGGCGTTTGAAACAATGAATTCACCTCTACGGACTTTAATAAACTCGATTCTCAAAAGTTCAAAAGTCTCCACTTTTGCTTTTGAGACAATGGATCGAGTTTTCAAAAAAAATTCAACAACTAGTCCTTATTTCTCCCTTCTAGTCTCTTCTTCTTCTCTTTCTTTCTTTTTTTTTTTTTTTTTTATAGAAGCATATATATATTTGTCTTCTTTTAATTTTTTTTTCTCTTTTTTTTTTTTCGAAGAAGAAGAAGGACCTTATAAAAAATTTCGACTGAACTCCAAGGGGTAATTTTCAAGAATCTCCACCTATTCTACCTTATACACATGGCTAAAAGAAAGAACACCTTTTCTCCAAGGCTCAAATCAAGGTTCTAAGGAATTTCGATAAAAAGGTCAGCTTGAAAGGCTCAAACGGTTCAAAGAAGGCCCAAATCATATCCCAAATCACTTACTACTCAATACTTCGTACCATAAATTTCCTAAGGTGAGTCTTAAAACCGAACATAGCATGATCTAGCACAAATTAATTCCAAATTGAAAATACAAAACATTCAACAAAAGCAATGCACAAAATGTGATTCCTAGCAATAATTCGCTTCTAAGTCCCGTTGAATCGAAAGCTAAACAAACATCAAATACTTATCACATAAAACAAGCAATTTCATCATCAAACATTGATCATCTCTCATCATCATAAATCATTGATGCATTCGACTCAAGCAATTTTTTTTTTTTTTTTTTATATATTCCGGAAAAACGAGAAAAACAATAAAAACGAATAAAACCTAATGCATGCAAACTAAAACAAATAAGCACAAAAACATGTTTTTCACCCCCAAACTTAAAATTTTCGTTGCCCTCAACGAAATTAGCACAAAGTTTTAAGGATAGAAAACACCTGATTTATTCGGAGTCGGTGTGATCGGGGTGCTCCTCTCTCGCTCTCTCACGCTCGTCCTCATCGGAAATCTCGGGTACGGGCTCAAGAATGGGTGCCGGTAAAAATTGGATGAGAATCGACCTCCAAATTTGGTTGAGGCAATTTGTCGAACACCTTGTGGGCGTGCCTTGAAAGAGTAGATTTTGGAGAATTTGGTTCGATTCTCTAGCTTCCATTTGTGTGTGGGAGTTTGAGAGAAGGAAAGAGGAGGGTTTAGGAAATAATGGGGGAAAAAATCTAATTTTTTAAAGTTAAAACGCTCTAAAAATCGTCGGACGGCCGTCCCGGTTTTTGTGCTGATTTTCGGACGGCCGTCCGACATCTCTGTCTCCCCACTGTTCACGGGACGGCCGTCCCATGTTTGTGCCTTATTTTCGGACGGCCGTCCCACAGGCAATGATGCCGTTTGGGGCTTTCTGTTTCCCAGACGGCCGTCTGAGATTTTGCTTGCAATTTCGGACGGCCGTCTGGACCCCCTGACCATGTTTTCGACCCTGAAAATTAAAATTCAAATAGATTAATTAGAATGCATGCCTATGAAAATAAAAACGAAACGAAAAATCAAAGAAAACTACGAAAAACAATAAAGCTCGGGTTGCCTCCCGAGAAGCGCTAAATTTTAAGTCTTCAGCCGGACTTTGCTTCTTGAAATTGTTATGTCCAATCCAAAGCCTTGTAGATTGCGCATCCATCCATGAGCTTTGTCACTTCAATTGCAACCGATACAGGGATAGGATTGCAATATGTCAGGGTCCACCTTAGCTTGTAGTCTTTCTTAGTTGTAATCAATCGGTACGAAGCCAAGTAGGGATCTTCATCACCCGCTCCCTTAAATCGGTAAACAAAAACCTCACGTCCGCGTATAACCTCCACTTCAAACACATTCGCCTTCTTATCAACCTCTATTGATGCCTTCAAAGCCACGTCAGGAATAACAATAAGATCATCAATTTGAATATTTGCATTAACCACATCCATCTCCTTCTTCTCTTGTTCCGAGACATCTTTGGAGTTGAGCTCGATTTCATTGTCTGATTCATCATCTTCAAGTGTCTTCGTAATTTCTTTTTCCCTCTCATCGACACTATTTTCTAGGTCTAAAGGATTTTTCTCATCACAAGTTTCAGACGAATTTTCTTTGTTGCAACCATTCTCGATATTGTCTGAAATATTTTCAAGAGACCTCTTGAGCTTCATCTCTTCCAACATTATTTCAAGTCTTCGGATAGATGCTTGAGTGGATTTCATAAAATCTTCAAGGATGGATTTCCTATAACACTCCTCAATAGTGGGTTCTCGTGGCTTTGCATAATAGGTTTGAAAATCATCAAATTGCAGCTCACGATGTTGAAAATTGTGGAAATCTTGGCTTGAATTGCTCTGCTCGTACGTGTTGGTGTATGTGTTCCAGTAACCTCTGTTGGTATTATCTATGAAATTATTCGCCTTCGGTGCATACCAACATTGGTTAGCGTAATGATCTCCACCACATATTGAACAAAGTGACGGCATATCATAGGTATTTTGGAGGTATTCGTCAGACGGAAGCCATTCATATCCCGTTTGAGTTGCGCGACAATTGTAACCTGACATGTAACCAAAGAGAAAAATATTAAAAAAAATTAAAACGAAAAATAAAAATAAAAATTAATTTGGGTGAATCGTGAAAATTGTTCAAATCTAGAGCTAGAATAAAATAAATAATTAAAATATTCCCCGGCAACGGCGCCAAAAACTTGTTGGTCGAAAACCTACACGCAAGTGCACGTATCGTACAAGTAATATAGTGGACTAAAAGTCCGGACATCGAACCCACAGGGAATATTTAATTATCTAATCCTAGACGCTAAAATCTACCAATTATTATCAAGCCCACCCTACACAGTCGAAAGATGATTAATAAACTAAACTAAACTAAACTAAAGCAATTAAATAGATAAAAATAAGAAAGCAATTTAAATACGAAGATTAATCAAAGTAGACAAGCCTAGGATTTTATTCTTCCCCCTATGTGATTATTATTCCCCCGATTCCTTCAATTATGCAAGCAATTAACCCGGATTATTAACCTGAGATGCTAAAATAATCATAACCCGCTTCCGCGTGTATTACGATTCTAATACTCTAGATTCAATTACTATATTCCTATGCAATTAATTCTAGAACACAACATTAAGCACAAATCTCAATAATGGCTACCTAAGGGATTAACTATATTCCTATGTTAATACCACAAAGGCTCTTCTACCACAGTTCTAATTATTAACCCGATCTTCCGATTCATGCGATTAACAATAACATAAAAGCGCATAAAGTGGCCAGTTTCATGAACTTAATAAAACAAGAAGAAGAAATAATCCGGAATTAAAACTTGCATAAAATCATAGAATTGGGTTCATAAATCCCACATAGGGTTCCAAATAAAATCCAAAATATACACTTAACAGGCGTACATGCATGCAAGCTCGAAAGATTTTTTTAGGGTTGAGGATCTTCCCCATTCGGCTTGGACGTTTTTCGGTGCAAGGAGTTTCGTCCGTAGAGATTTTCATGGAGTATTTTTATTCCGTAGTTGTGAGTTTAGATAAGATTTTCCTTTTATATTTGTAGGCATAATTTCTCTCACTGTTGGAGGGTTGTAGCATTCTTGCGATTGATCGATCTCGATTTTATTCCTTCTTATAGGGGTACTCTTTTCCTTCCGTAGGCTCACAAGGTTTTTAACAAGGCCCTCTTGTAATGCGTTGTTATGGAATAAAATTTATTTGGCCAAAAAAAAAGTATTCCTAAAGTTTCAGAAGAATATAATTTCAAAATTTTAAGCCAAGTATTAACCATGCCTAGAAAAAATGGCTGAAATGATGAGAAAGAACAAATTTAATTTCCTCAATTTGTGGTACTGAACTTGAACCAAGAAGGACACACCGATCACCGAAATCCAATGTCTCATACATTGCATGAATTTTTTGTGGAGATGACATATTGAAGGTGAATATATAGTAGATCAATAGGCTTTTGTAATCTTCGAGGTATAAGGAACTTAATGAGTTCTTCCTTGAAGCTAGGCTATCAGACGCAGGATACGAAGGTAATTGATCATTTACTTGGAGCAATAATCAAGAGGGAAGAAACTGTACATGGCAGAGAATCGATAGAGTATTGATGAACGCTGAAGCCACTGCCGTGTGGTCATTCAAAGTTTTACACTTGTCGAGACTCGAATCCGATCATTGCCCGCTTCTTATTGTTTTCAACTGTGTGCAGCCCCGGAAAGGAAGATTTTATTATCAATAGCTTTTAACTAGCAAGGCAAGGGTTAAATGGGCTGAAGACGGTGATCGATCGGAATTCCAGTTATTTCCACGCTCGGATAATGAAAGATAGAACACGGGAAAACACTATTTCTCTTAAGGGTACGGTGTTAGCAACCAGGTTCAATGCTTTTTTGCCGATGATAATCTCTAAAGAGCGAACGGGCTTTCTTTCTCAAATACCCAAGTATACTCGTTTAGAATTTCTTTACAAAAGTCAATTATTAAATAAATATGAACTCTATTATGCTGTGTATTGAAAGGATTTTTCGGGCGTTTTCCCTCAAAATGTGGGACAGGAAAATCACATTTAGACTAGAGTGCTATATCATTCATTGGTCATCGATATTATATTGAATTGATTAGAATGGTGATAATTAAGGTGAATAAATTAAATGGGTGTATGTATGTATGTAGGTAATGAATATAATATAATATAATATAATATAGGTTGTAGCTACTAGCTAGAGGGCTGATGACGTGTTGGTACAAGGAAGTGCATGCATGGGAAAGGTGGTGTAATGTAATATAATTAATAACCATCATTGCTATTTGCTACTGCTTTGCATCAGTTTCTGTGATTAATTCCAATTCCCTATACATATATATAACTCCACTTTCTTTTCTGATCATCTGAATTAAAGCTTTCATCTATATTTCCTTCGCTGCAGAGTTCATATCTATATATCTGCTCTCTTGTTTTCTTCTCATGCATGCATGTTTTCTAATTTTCCTTTTTGCAATTTTTATTTTGTAAAATGGAAATTCATTCGGACAATGAAGGTGGTGTGGGTTTAATTGAAACCCCAGTAAAGCTTGATTCTGCCGCCGCCGCCCCTCATTTCTCATACAGTAAGAACAATTCATTACTTCTACTTTTTTTTTTTTTTTTTTTTTTTTTCTGTTTTCTTCGTTACTTCTGTCCCTGCCTAAGAAAACAGAGGACTTCCTCCTTGTGTATCTGCAGGGTATAGGCATCGCAAATGCAAGGATGACACTGCAATTGGTTGGTCACATCCATAAATTAAATTAAATTTCATTTTCTAATATTTATTTATTTATTTTCTGTTAATTATAAAATCACACATTTTCCATAATTAAAATTGCATTTAGAGAAATTTAATTCAGTAAATATTGTGGTAGTGTGGTTGGACTCACTACTGTTCTTGCATGGTCTAATTTGTTCTTCCTCTCTCTGTGTAGTATAATTTCATAATAATTTCCTATTTTTAGTGTTTTATTATTTGTTTTTTCTTTCAAGAATTATTTTATTGTTTACTTTATGTTGACTAACAATACTATAAAAAAAAAAAAAAAAGAGAGAGAGAGAGAGAGAGAGAGAAGCAAAAAAGAAAATAATATTATTAACTTAGTAACAAAATGAATGTTACAATTTTTTAGCAAAGCTTCTTCTAGAGGATGAAACAAGCTATGATGGAACTTCATGCTTCGGAAGTGACGAAAAATGTCAAATTAACTTTTGTACCCAACCTCTTGTTCCTGCTAATGCTGCTTTAAGTTTGCCATCATGTTGGATGAGTACAAAAAAAAGAAGCAGATCGGTCCGAAAAACTAACGAAAAACTGATAGAAAAGATTAAATCGACAAGTCGAATTTGGTATTCTGTACCTATAGTATATTCTGATGTCAATCCATGGGAAGTTCTTGCACCCCCGACCCCTGATATTGTAGCTACAAAGCGCAAAAAACGAGAGATTCATCAAAAGAAAACCAACCCATTTCTCGAAATTCATCAACAATTTACGAGTAAAGGTCATGAACATATGCATGATGATGAGGAGATCATAGTTTATCACAGGAGGAAAAACGATAAGTACCATGTTCGAAAGAAAATAATCTGGCCGAGTTTACTCAGACAAGGTATATATATAATATAGTGATTCATACCTAAATGTGAATATTAGTGAAGTTTATGTTATGTATATGTAGTTCACATAATTGTGCATGCATGCAGGAGCGAAGAAAAGAGCTACGAAAAAGAAGGGCAATTTAGTCCTTGCGAAAACAGAGCATACAAAGGAAGGAATGATGATAGTTCCTTGCAAGGACAAAATAGTAAATGTGAAAACGCAAGAAATAGCAAAAGTAGAACTTGATGAAAGGACATTGAAAGAATGGACAATTTTGATGGAGAAACGAGATTCCGAAAACATTGAAGATCAAGATGTAGATGAAGAGGAGAGAGAGTGGTGGGATAAGGAGAGAGAATTGATGAACGAGCGTGTAAAATCATTCATCTCCAGCATGCACCTTATCCAAGGTACTTTAATTTATTTTAAGCTCGGATCCATTTATTTATTTAAATTTTATTTAGTTTGCAATATTAATTTTGCAGGTGAAAGGAAATTTTCGCAATGGAAAGGTTCGGTGATTGATTCTATCGGTGGAGCATACCTTACGCAGAATGTCAGCGACACTCTTTCAAGGTATATAACCTATTCATTGTAAAAAACGAAGATATATTATAAGTATTTATATAACAATGTTTTTTTTTTTTTTTATTCTATTCGTTTCATTGAACAATTCGTGCATGCATGCAGCTCTGCGTTTATATCACTTGCTGCTAAATATCCACACGGAGTAAATTCTGGAGTCGAAAATTGCATTGGATCTTTGAATGATAAAACTGTATTAGGGCCTAAATCTAAATTCAAGATGGGGACAGAAAATAAATGTTTTAGAAGAAAAAGAATTAAAAAGGAAGAAGAAGCTATCGATTGGGATAATTTAAGGAAATATTATTCTAAAGACGACATTACAGCACACGACACGTCATCAAATGCTTTGGATTGGGACGCTGTTAGAACAGCGGAGCTCGACGAAATAGCTAAAGCCATAAAGAACAGAGGGATGAGCAATCATTTGGCTGAAAGAATAAAGGTTTAATTTCCTATATTATAACTGATAATTATGATTTAAATTATGATTAAAATTTATGTTGCAGAATTGTCTCAACATTTTATCGGAGGATCTTGGGAGCGTTAATTTGGAATGGATAAGAGATGTTCCACCCGACAAAGCAAAGTAATTAGCCAGTTCATTACATTTGTTCTATTATAATCATAATCAAGAAAATTGTATTTATTTCAATTGGAAAAGTATAATATTATTAGCATAAATAGTATTAAAGCAAATTAGATGCATGCAAGTATATAAAAGTCTCGATTATGGTGTAGAGATTACCTGTTGAGCATACCTGGCCTTGGACTGAAGAGTGTGGAGTGCATACGCTTGTTGACACTTTTACATAAGGCATTCCCCGTAAGTATTTCTCGAAATTATCATTATTACATATATTACGCACGTTTTTTTTTTTTTTTTTTTTTTTTTTTAATTTTTTTTAATTTAGTTAAAAACAAGAAAATATCATTTTTTTTTGTTGAGTAGATTGATAGGAATGCTGGACGAGTAGCTGTACGTCTCGGATGGGTCCCACTTCAACCGCTTCCAGAAGGACTTGAGTTCCACCTCTTGAAAGAGTGACAAATTTAAACTATATAGCTTTTAAAATACAATAAACAAAATATAAATTTGCAGTATTTTACTTGATATTAATTAGCATTATTAGTATAGGTACCCGAAGGTGGACTCTATACAGATATATCTCTGGCCCCGCCTTTGTAAACATGATCCGTCGACACTGTAAGAAAAATGCAATTCCGTATTTCTTTTCACCTTGTTGCTCGATTCTCACTTTTTAAGATCAACAATAAATAAATAAATTTATACATGACATAATTTATCATGAGTTCCTGTATTAAAATGTAAAATAATGCATGGTGCAGGTATGAACTACATTGCCATATGATCACTTTGGGGAAGGTATTTTTGTTTTACTATTCTTTTAATTCACAAAAAAACTTAGTAATAAGTTGTCTTACTTTGACTATACATATGCGTAACAGGTATTTTGTACAAAGAGAAACCCGAATTGTAATGCATGCCCTTTGAGAGCAGACTGCAAATACTTCGTGAGTGCTCTAGCAAGGTTCGAACCCAACCCGAACCCCATTTGCCTAGTAATTCAGCCATTTGCACAAGTCGATAAAATAAAATATCATAATCATAAATTGATTTTATTGAGTGGAAATATAATTATGGGTGCAGTTCTCAGCTTGCACTCCCGGGTGTACAAGAAGAAAACGATGTACATTCCGACCATCCAATGGAATCGCTGAATATTCCCCTTCTAGAAGGAAGCTGCACAACCTCCAAATGCGTCGTCGAAACTGAACCTTCAAGGTGTCTACAAATGGTTGAATGTGATATCGAGGATTTTGGTCTTATTAATCATGCAATACCCGAAATTAGAATCGACGAGGAGAAATTGAGGGAGAATGTACATAAGTTCATCAATGAAAGGAATATTCCACTCGAAGAAGAACACGGCCAAATGTCGAAAGCTTTGATGCTTCGTACATTGGAAACTTCTTCCATCCCAATGCCTAAATTCAAGAATAGAACCCATTTAAGGACGGAGCATCAAGTGTACGTTGTAATTAATTACAATTCTTTTTTATTTTTTTAATTTTTTTTATATAAACTCGGTGATTATCTTTAATTTTATACTGTTGTATAAATATCTAATATGATTTGTGATTGTTAATTGCAGCTTCGTGCTTCCGGATTTGCACCATGTTTTGGCAGGGGTAGTTGCTTCACTAAATATACTGTGATTAATTTATTTGGTATTTTCTTTTATAAGATAAGCTAAATCATAAGTGTTTGATATTTCTGCAGCTAGACAAAAGAGAATCTAATGACTCGTGCCCGTATCTACTCGCTGTATGGACTCGAGGTACACAAATTCAATATGTAAAAAGAATTTATTAAAAAGGCTGCAAGTATTTGTACTCATAATACTATACTTACTTGTCCTAATACAATCTACTACACGACTACTCAGAAAATGTCGATACGGATGAATGTAATTCGGAAGAAGATACAGTAAATGGCACACTTCTGGTAAGACAAATCACGAAAATGTTTATAAAAAAAAACATTAAATGATTGGATTGAAAAGTACGAGAATATATGTTTCAGATACCTGTCCGAACAGGAGTGAGAGGAATATTCCCGCTTAATGGAACGTATTTTCAAGCTAATGAGGTGACTATGCTTTTCAATTGCAAAAAAGAAAAATAATAATAATAATAATGCTGATTAGGCAGAAATAGAACATCTGTTTTAAAATATAGATAAAGTCTTTTTTATGAGCAGGTGTTTGCTGACGATGAGTCTAGCCAAGTTCCGATAAAAGTTCCGACGGAATCTTTACGGCATCTTCCGCGCAGAACTTTGTATTGTGGAAACAACATTTCAGCAGTATGCAGAGGTCGAAATCGAAATTGAAATACCATATTATTACCCCAAGATCAGTAATTTCAAGTTTAATATATTTATTTGAGTGTTCTGTTTTCGTGTAATTGCAGGGATGAAAACGCACGAAGTTCAGAAATGCTTTTGGAAGGGTAAGGAACATTAAAATAAATTATATTTTGCAAACTTAAAACCATGTTTGATTATTGTTTCACCAAAAAAAAAAAAACAAAAACAGGATACGTATGTTTCCGAGGGTTTAACAGAAAAACGAGGGAAGCGAAACCTCTCTCAGCAAGATTCCACCTCCCACCGCGTAATGCAGAAAGATATTCAAGGGGCATTAAGAAGAAACTTGAGGAAAATTACGAGTAAATCACTTCGAAAAGTATGTTTTTTTGAATGTATAAAATTAAGTGCATATATATTTTTGTAATTAGCTAGAGGAGAAAAGTATGCAATATATCAAAGCAGCGTCGTTTCATTAGAAAATCGAGATCATTAATCAGTTATTACAGCATACATATAAACTTTCATGCATGGCATCAATAAACTGGTGACAGTATAAACATCTTGCATGCATGTGCTTCAACAGAGTCTGTCAAATTCCCAGTAAATCTTGGCTTCAGGGTCTTGTGCTGCCAACCAAAATAACATCAAAATAAATTATATATGAATATATTTTTATTTTTGCAGAAATTAAAAAAAAAAAAAAATAAATAAAGTGTACCTTCCAAAGATCTCTTGCTTTAAAAGTAGTCGCCGGAGCGATGCCTATATCTTCCCAGTGAGCGGTAATTGAGGTGAGCCACGCTCCACGGTTCAGGAGCAATACCGCTATTCTGTCGTGCGTAAGTGGCCCTGCCCACACCTACCACCAAAACCCACACATATATAGAATACTAGGGATTTGAGAAATGTTGGGGGGGCTATGGCCCCCGACCCTATGCTGGCTTCCTCACTGTATACGAGTGTTTTATACAAAACTAATCACAAGGATTTATTAGTTACCTCCCAATCACCTTCCATCCTGACCTTTTTAGCCTGAACACCTAGCTTGTCTGCACCACATATTCATCAACAATTAAAATTACTAGAGCGAAATTTGAATACGAAAAAAATGAGTCAGACGAATTGATGATATATATATATATATATTTGTACATCTGATATATGGGGTTTACCTTGGTTAACGGCGATCACCTCCTTGTTAGCTATAATTTCCATTGTTTCTTTACTTATATTTCTCACATCGCAGCCGATTACGAGTGGAGACTGATTATATATATGTAATTACAAAGGAAGCAACAAGAAAAAAGAAGTTATTTATAGTCTAAAAACCATGAAATAGGAATCGTTATTATAACCGAAGATATACTGACCTTTGAAATAGCCCAAATACTGAAGTGAACGATGTATTCGTTTTTGGTCATCCCTCCATTTCCAACCTCAAGCATATCAGGATCTGTCCAAATATACCAACCATTTTATATCTAAATAATTGAATACATAAGCCCGTAAAATGTAATTCAAGACGAATATATACATAAATGTACGAACCATTCCATCCACCAGGCCTAGCAAAATCTGCATAAACCTCATTCTGATCTGCTCTTGAGACCATGCTGCAGCAAAATTCTTATTAGTTAACTAAAATTAAAAATATGATATTACATATGTATATGTGTATATGTATATATGTATAGGTACCTTTCCCATGTATCGGAAATATCGTTTGTGGTTCTCCAGCTATTTCCAACCGTATAACCCCACAAGGCCGGGTGCATATCTCCCCTGCCCCCGAAGAATAAAAGAAAAAAACACGATCAAAATTGACAGAAACAAAAGAGAATCAAATAAGTAGTAGTTGCTTGAACAAAAAAAAGAAAAAAAAAAGAAATCACCATTCACATAGATTGAAGAAGATTGGCCGCTTGGTTTTCATCAAAGCTCTCGTCATCACAGGGTATCGAAGTGTTGGCCTCGATCCATCATTGTTACAGTTGTCGTACTTCAAAAAATCAATCCCCTGCATGCACCCCAAATAATTAATATTAATGTATTACCAATAATTTTTTTTAAAAGAACCACAAATTAAAGAAATTAAAGAATGATTAATGATTTAGGTACCCAAGAAGCAAAGGTTTGGGCGTCTTGTTCCTCGTGCCCGAGTGAACCGGGCTGTTCTTTGCTACAGGTGTAAAAACTGCAACCAAAACGAACCGTGTGCATGAGCGATAATAACTATTAAATGTTTATATATTCGTTTAAAAAAAAATTTAAATGAAATTACCCAGCATCAGAGTATATTCCCAATTTAAGTCCCTTGCTATGAACATAGTCAGCCAAAACTTTAATACCGGAAGGAAATGTGGTTCTCTTAGGCACTAGAGCACCCTGCAATTTCAATTTTGCATCAGGTATATATTTATAAATAATAAAAATCAAATGTACACTCAATCAATAGTTTACCAGAGAAGTAAAAATAAATAAATAAATGAACCTTGTCATCTCGAGAACTTTCGGCCCAGCAATCATCTAAGAGTCAGGTTATGCGATTCTCCGTCAGAAAGTTGTCCAACATTGACATAAATTCATATATTTAATTACATACTTAAATGATGGTGAAAATAGGATCGAGACAGAAATTTACCGATGTTGACATACTTATATCCGAGCTTAGCAAGACCGGTCGAGACGAGAGCATCAGCTGAAAAAATAAAGACCACTCAAAAATTTATGACAGGGAATACAATACAAGTTCTTGTATTTTATTTTTTTTTTCCATTAATATTATTAGAACATTGAAAAGAAAACCGAGCAAGAAAAGAAATAATAAAAAAAAGAGGTGGTTGCATTGCATGCCTGTTTGTTTGATTGTTGCTTCATCAATCTTACAGTTGAAATAATTCCAACTACTCCATCTGAAACATTTAAAGTATAGAATCAGCAAGAAAACAAACCAGGAATATAATTGAAAACTCTGTGCTTGAAATTAAATACTTAAATGTAATAATATTAAATGAATAAAAAGTACTCATTACCCCATCGGAGGAGTGGAACCAAGGCCATTTCCGAGAAGATTGCGTCGGCTAATTAAGCTTTGAGGATCGGTAGAAGAAGTTAGGGTTAGAAGCAAACATGTTGTTAGCCATGCAAGAGCAGATGTTAACTCCATACTTAATTTAAAAAAGAAAAGAAAAAGGAATGCTAATTACACACAGTACACACAGTGATTAACAGATGATTAACTATGATGATGGGTAATGAAATATGAGAGTGTTGAGTGAGTGAGTGCATTATATATATAGCACGCAGAAAGGAGGAGGGGTGTGCTAGCTGTGGGTAAAAAAGACAATGAATGAATGTAGATAGGAGAGAAATTTAATGTGGAGATAAAGTATTGAATACCAGCTGCCTTTATTCCAGAGATGAATGGATTCTGAATTTCTTTGAATTTCTCATATTTTTTTCAAGTTTGGTAGTAATGGGAGGTGTCTTTTTACCAAGGTTCTAAAAGGCGGTTATCGGGTACGTGGCGGTTTGGGACCGCTACACGATAAATCGGCGCGGCGGTGATTTATCGGAGATAAATCGGAAATATATCGGTTTTTAAATTTAGTGTAATATATTTCTAAAAAAATATTTGTAAATACTCAAAATATATATAAAAAAATATTTAAACATAATTCTATCCTATCATTCATATGTTATTATATAATTCTAATTACTCAATAAATAACAAAAATTTAAAAATAATAAGATCATAATATGATAAAAGATTCTTACGAAATACAAATACCACGCAAGTCTTTCGCATCAACAATTAATATAAACACAACAAAGCATAAATTGCGGGGTAGTACTTGGTTTGGTTTTGGAAGTTGAAAAAATTGGAGAAAAACAAAAAATCAAAACATATTTTTATTTTAATTTAAATTAAAAAAAAAAAAAAAAACCGATTTGTTGACCGATATATCGGTTTGACCCGCCAAAAAACCGCCGCAAACCGCCTCGCCGTAAAAAACCGATATTCCAAACCGCCTCAACAAAATCGTAAATGTTTATAACCGATACCGATATGGCGGCCGATATATCGGCCGCCACGACCGATATTTAGAACACTGTTTTTTTACATAGTGACCTTTGGTCGTGCACATAGAGGAAATAAATTAAAAATGTTTGCCATTATAACAAAATCTGCTTTGGAATATAATAATGCTTTTCTTTGTGCGTTGGAAAAGAATAAACAAGATTTTCTTCGTATAGCCTCATAAAGATTTTCCAGGTGTCAACTCGTGTTGGCGGCTGAATTGCCTTTTGCACCCCAAAAAATTACATGAATTTTCAATTTGCACCCTTCGATTTTAGAATTGGTTGCCTACCTTCAAATTATAATTTTTTAACATGAACAATTTTCATTCTAAAAAACTATACATACATATATATATATATATATATATATATATATA
>NW_012193036.1:418104-430970 GCF_000504015.1 Erythranthe guttata | reverse complement strand
CATAAGACTAAAATGCCGTCCAAACCAAAATGGGCAACCGCGGATTTAAAAAAGAGATGGTTGATATTTTTCTTGGTGAGGGTTTTGGCAGCATACACATCTTGACACAATCGGGATTCCCATGGATCCTATACGAAGACCAACCGGAAGAGCATGATGCAAAATTTTCCACATAAAACCGCATTTTTAAGCGGTACGTAGTTGTGCCATATCCGGGCAGGCCATTCTTCTCGATGTCCACTATTCTGTAGAAAAATTCTAATACTCTTTGGAAGAAAATGCGCCCATCTGCGCAAGCGTAGATATTGATCATCCAACGTCACTCGATCAATTTTCGCATGCCAACCTGTGGGAATCAATGGAACATAATTCCGAATTTGGGAAAATGCTTCCGCCACTGTGAGGTGAGCTCGAAAATAACAGTAGTAGGTCCGCCAGGTAATTGTTGGAATAAATCTGCTAGTAATGAATATTTGCCGAGGCAAGTTGAGTCTGTCCTTAAGACGAAATTTCCCCGCAACGGTGCTAACGGCTTGAACGGAAATCGTCTCCCAAGATACAACGGCAAGGCTTGGAATAGGAGCACTCCAAATCCCAAGTACGACGAACTGTACTTTGTGTAGAACTTTTCGAGACAATCTGTGAAGGGTACGCTAAATATGCAGTAGGTTGATTTTGAATTGAAGTAAGGAATTATGGGAAATACGGGGTCTATTTATAAGGTTTGAAAGTGTCCTTTAGAGGAAAAATGTACAAAACATACTGGTTGAGCCCAAGATATATGTTGTTTCATCTAGGAGTCTTTTGGGCCGAATAGTTGCACCATTTTGAGTTGAGCCGATTGGTTTGCATTGGTTCGGCCGCACCAATTCAATCCATTCGAGATGGGCTTCGGGTAAGGAGAGTCCAATGGGTTGACGGCCCATGACCTATATGAAAATAATTTTCAAACATCGAGACAAAACATGAGGAATTTACTAGCCGAAAGCATGCATGCATATAAATAGTGAAAATTTGCTTTCGCTTACAAAAGACTATCGATTACCGATTAATTCCCACCGATCGGAGGAAGCGTGCGGTAGAAAATACCTAAAACCGTATCAAAAGTTTTTACAAGCATATTATACAAATAGAACCAGTTAACTAAATTAAGAGCCAACACAATCCACAACCCCTACATACGATCTCCTTCCGATTCTCGAGCTCAATTCCCAACTTCACTCCTCGGGCTCCAAATCGGGTATACCTACAAACATACAACACCTATATGAGTATTTGAGGACTCAATGAGAATCTTGAAGAATTATCGAATACACATAACACATAGAGCATACATATATCTATATATATACATACATATATCTTATACATGAACATGAAATATAAAGAAAAACAATCATATACTTCCCTTTTTTGTCGGAGTTCTTCATCACATAATTGTCACACGCATAGAGTGAAATAATTCCCACATTTATAACCCTATGATCCCAAGGCCATAGAGTGAGAATATCCCACATTTATAACCCTATGCCATGACACGTATTGAAGATTATAGAATGAGAATCTCCCACCTTTATAACCCTACGATCCCAAGACCATAGAGTGAGATTTTCCCATCTATATCATCAACACCATAATGCAACATGCATGACATGAAAAATCATCGGGAATCCCTCGGAAGAGTCAATCTAAGTTACTGGTAAATAACCTCATATATTTCGAATCATGTCTATCTACGTGGGATCAAACCACCCCTAGGCCCCACGGTACCGACTCGCCGTACCCGGGAAATTTACCGTAGTCTCGAAAGACTTTCCATCATAATTTTAATTTTTAAAATTTCATGACACTAATGCACCCACACATGCACCCTTCTACTTACCCTTCTCTCATCCTCACACCCAATGATTCACATAAGCAAGCAAGAGCACATAGAAAATACACATAAAGTTTCACAAAATCATTTAGCCATAAAAACATAAAGTAACCGAAATCTTAACATACAAGGACAATCTAACATCAAAAGTTCACTAAATCTAACATTTTTACAAAAATAAAATTCAAGACTTCCATCTTTACATTTATTCAAGTAAATACACTAGATCTTCACATGCAAGAGTAATCTCAATCAAGTTAGCACAAATTCTTAGTTCTTTCATCATTTTACATAGAAAACACTAGATCTTAACATGCAAGACTTTAGATCAACCATCAATCACTAGATCTTTACATGCAACACCTTACATCAACAATCAATCACCAAATCTTAACATGCAAGGCCTTAAAACAACAAACAACACAAGATCAACACATGCAAGATGCAAAATAAACCAAATAAGCAATTTTAAGCATTTTACCTCAAAAGTTCGAAAGTTCCTTAGCTAAGTCAAAATTCAATTTCTTTTCACAAATCTACAATCAAACACTAGATTAACACATGCAAAACACTAATTAAGCCAAATAAGCAATTTAAGCATTTTCCCCAAAAAATCCGAAAGTTTCATGACTAGGCCAAAAATTCATTTTCTTTTCACAAATCAACAATCAAACACTAGATTAACACATGCAAGGCACTAATTAAGCCAAATAAGCAATTTAAGCATTTTTCCCCCAAAAATCCGAAAGTTTCATGGCTAGGCCAAAAATTCATTTTCTTTTCACAAATCAACAATCAAACACTAGATTAACACGTGCAAGGCACTAATTAAGCTAAATAAGCAATTTAAACATTTTTCCCCTAATTTTCGGAAAAAAAAATAAAACTTCAAGAACAAAGTTATCTTTTCAAAACACTAACATGGAATCATTATCATCTAAAACATATAATCACATAATATGCAAGGATAAACAATAAAAACACATAAAAACCGAAAATACTAGTGGTGTTGCATGTTTGAGCAAGAATTCAAGAATTCTCACCTATACTCTTTAGGGGAAGGATTTGTTAGCTCTTTTCTCTCTCTAATACAAGAAGAGATTAAGAGTTAGATTAGGCATTAAGAAAATAAGAAGAAGAACAGAAGAAAGTGGAGGAAGAAGAGCTTTGCTCTTTAGGAAAACAAGAAGAAAGAAGAGGGAGGAGAAGCTTACTCCTAAGCTTGGCCGAAAATTCTCCTTTTGTTGAAATAGAAGGAGACCTTAAACTTATAGATAGTGAGATTAGAGGTGGAGAGTGCATTTTGATCTTGGGCATTGGATGTATTTATAGAGTTTTTGGAGAGTTCAAAGCCAATGGAGAAGAAAGAGAAATACATCTTTTTGTGGGGGTGATTTTGAAATTTTTGAAAGTTGAGGTGGTGGTGGTTCTAGGGTGGTTCAAGCTTGAGAAGGTGGTGGCTATGGTGGTGGTGATATGGCTGCCGAAAAATGAAGGGGAGGAGAAGAAGAAAGAAAGACTTTTGGCCTTAAAGTGGTGTGTGGGAGTTAAAAAGCATACCTAGGCTATAGAGTATGGAACTAGGCTTGAGTATTTCTTTCTTTGCTCAAAGTACAACCACACCAATGCATGTCTAATACTAATTAATATGCAATTTTAAAATCATGTGTGTGTATGTGTGATGTCCGAAAATTCAAGAAAATGTGTGGAGGATTTTCTAATTTTCGACATTAATTAAAAATCCTAAAATGCATGATAAAATTTATTTTTTAAAAATTTGTGCATGCATAAATATGATGAAATGCTTATTAAAATTCATATGCAAGAATAAAATCCTAGTTTATGAAATAATTTATTTCGACATAATATCTCGAAATATTTCCTAAGCACATAATTCACATAATCACATAATTCACATAATCACATAATTCACACAATAATTCACATAATCATATATTTCACATAATTACCTAATTCACGTACATACTAATCATGCAATAATTATTATAAATTTTAATTTCACAAATATGCACATAAAGGTGGTAAAATTATTTTACCGAAAATGCGGGGTGTTACAATCTTCCCCCCTTAAAAAAATTTTGTCCCCCAAAATTTGTACCTTTTTTAATTAGTTCCGGATAAGGACTCACAATCTCATCCTCAAGTTCCCACGTTGACTCATCCGGAGAATGGTTTTTCCAAAGGATTTTGGCTACGCGAATTTCTTTGTTTCGAAGTTTCCTAACTTTTTGGTCTAATATTTGGGAGGGTTCTTCGGTAAAGGATAGGTTTGGGGATAAATCAAGTGGTTCGGTTTCAAGGATGTGGTTAGGGTTGGGAATATATTTTCGGAGTATGGAGACGTGAAAGACATTGTGGATCTTGGATAGTTGAGGCGGTAGGGCGAGGCGATAGGCTTGGCCACCAATTCGGTCGAGTATTTTGAAGGGTCCAATGAATCGAGGGCTTAACTTTCCTCGTTTTCCGAATCGCATGATTCCTTTGAGTGGAGCGACTTTCAAGAATACGTGGTCACCGGCTTGAAATTCCAACTCTCGTCTTCTTTTATTCGCGTACTTTTGTTGGTGATCTTGGGCGGTTCTCATTTTCTCTCGAATATTCTTGATTATGTCAACGGTGTGTTGGACTAGCTCGGGTCCTAATAATCTTCGCTCTCCTACTTCGTCCCAATGGATTGGAGAACGGCATTTTCTTCCGCACAAGGCTTTGTAAGGTGCCATTCCGATCGACGATTGGAAGCTATTGTTGTACGAGAATTCGATGAGAGGTAGACGGCTTTCCCAATTACCACCAAAATCCATTATACATGCTCGAAGCATGTCTTCGAGGGTCTTGATTGTCCTTTCCGATTGTTCGTCAGTTTGGGGATGGTATGCCGTGCTAAAGGCTAGACGGGTTCCCATCGTTTCGTGCAATCTTTTCCAAAAATTTGGAAGTGAATCGGGGATCTCGGTCGTTGATGATTGATATCGGAATGCCATGGAGTCGGACGATTTCTCCGATATAGAGTTCGGCCAACTTTTCGAGACTAAAAGTGGTCTTGACCGGTAAGAAGTGTGCGGACTTAGTTAGGCGATCGACTATTACCCGTATTGAATCGGATCCTTTAAGAGTCTTCGGGAAACCTTGAACAAAGTCCATCGTTACTCTTTCCCATTTCCATTCAGGAATAACGTTGGATTGTAGAAGTCCACCGGGCCTTTGGTGTTCCGTTTTGATTTGTTGGCAAATTAGGCATTCGGATACGTATTTGGCTATATCCTTCTTCATGCCTGGCCACCAATACAACTTTTTCAAGTCTTGATATATTTTGGTTTCACCGGGATGGCAAGAGTAGGGCGTTTTGTGAGCTTCGTCGAGAATTAATCCCTTTATCTCTTTGTTTGCCGGAATGCAGATTCTCCCTTGAAATTTCAAGATGTTGCCGTCGGTCATTGAGAAATTTGGATTTTGTCCGGTTGCTAAGCCTTCTCGGATTTTGACAAGTTGATCATCATGGTCGTGAGCGGACTTGATAGTTGATTCGAGCGGCGGTTTAATGATCAAGGCGGACATGGATTTTCGGCTAAGAGCGTCGGCGACAACGTTGGCTTTACCGGGATGGTAAAGGATTTCGCAATCATAGTCCTTGACTAATTCGAGCCATCTTCTTTGCCTCATATTGAGCTCTTTTTGAGTGAAGAAATACTTGAGACTTTTGTGGTCGGTGAAGATCGAACATTTTTCGCCATAAAGATAATGTCTCCAAATTTTGAGGGCGAACACGACTGCCGCGAGTTCCAAGTCGTGCGTCGGGTAATTTTTCTCGTAGTCTTTTAATTACACTTTTCTTAGTAATTTAGAATATGCTAGCGGAAGACTTATAGAAAATAATGAGTGTGGAATGCTCGTTTTAAAAATCACCTTCTACCAATAGAAAATTAAGCATAAATTTTTCTTTTAAAATCAGAGGAAGAGTGTCCACATAATACCATATCATATACAATTAATCAAATATCACAAAAGGAACATGAATGACTAGATTATTTAAATTATCAAGAGTAACGATATGAATTTCGGACAGATTAGGTAGATCAACTTCGAAAATTAATTTCTCTTAAACCCTTCATACAAAGACTTTGAAACTTTAACCACATACTATCATATGAGTTTACATCACTCGTTTAAAACAGTTTTAAAATATCATAAACCATTTGAGAGAAATAATTAAAGGCGTGAAACTGTAGAGTTTGAAAATCCAGAACAGGGGAGGGAGCTTTGAAAATTCTTTATAAATTCCCTACTGCTCTAAACACTACCAAATTTTATACCAAAGTAGATAAGTGAGTGAGAAACATACTCCAAGTTAAGTGCATTCATTTGAGTAAGAAAAACTTCATATATTGATGCATTTCCTAAAATGACTCAGCATGTGCACAGTTACGGAAATTAATTCATAATAAATTCGTGACTTATCCAAATGATGCAAAAGACCTACCAAAATAATCCTAACAGAAAGACCTATGAATCTGTAAAATTACATGCAATTCTAAACAGAAAGTATATTTAATACGGATTATCGAACAACAGAGTAGAACACAACATATAATTAACCGATAAGCATTATATAGAAGTTTGGCAAAAAGAGGAAATCAAAATCCTAATTATTATTAGATGAAATGTTCTTACTAATAAGATCCCCCGAGGGGTGGAAGAGTACGATAATAGACATCTAAGATGTTACCGAAAGTTTTTAAAATTAAACTATATACGTAGAACAATATGGCTAAATTAAGAGCACACAAGATCCACACGCCTTCCATATGAACACATCCCTCGATCCTCGAACTCGACTCCAACTTTACGACTCATGCTCGGGATTGAAAGTACCTACAAGCATTTCAACACCTATATGAGTCTTTTGGACTCAATGAGAATTTTTGAAGAAATATCGAATACACATAGGCAAACAAGCATATATTTATGATATGTATATATGTATATATCCCATCTAGAATCACACATATACACAATAAAAACATTTCGATTTTACCTCAATCGACATTTCATTGAGGAACTTTACCAATTTACCTTTACCTTCTCGGATAACTTCTTAGACCTTCTCATTTTACCTCTTAGACCTTCCTTTCATCATTTCATAAAGAATAAGAGTAAATCCCTTACAAGGGAGTCGTCATTCTTTTACACACACATTCATTCAAGTGCTCATACAATGTGTGAGAAAAACATTTTTGTTCGGATATCCTTTGAAAAATCAAGTAAAACCATAGACAATAAGCCTTCATTTATTTGGAATCCGTTTCATAAGTGGAGTCAAACCACACACTCTTCATCTCATTTTTTTGGGGTACCGGTCCCTCATACCCCGTGCTTATTCGATCTATGTTTTACAAGACTTTCCAATTTTAAAAACGTGCAAGTGAGGTTAGTACATACTTTCATTCATTTCAAGCAATTTGATTAGGTGTGTGAGAAAACATTTTTCGTTCGGATATCCTTTGAAAAATCAAGTAAAACCATAGACAATAAGCCTTCATTTATTTGGAACCCGTTTCATAAGTGGAATCAAACCACACACTCTTCATCTCATTTTTGAGGTACCGGTCCCTCATACCCCGTGCTTATTCGATCTATGTTTTACAAGATTTTCCAACTTTAAAAACGTGCAAGTGAAGTTAGTATATATTCTTCATTTCACATATTCAAAGTTAGCTTTCACATAAGTACACATATTTCCACATATTTCACAAAGGCACATAGTATAGTCACAAAATCACAAATGCAAATAAGACACATAACAACTCAAGCAAAGAACATATATAGATCACATATTTACACATATAGCAAAACAACTCAAAGCATTCGGTTATTTATAATTACTATCTCCAAGTTTCATTAGTTAAAGTTCAAGCCCTCTTTCTCAAGAGACTTGAAGTTTTCTTTCAAGTAGCACCAAATTTCCATTTATTTCATTTTCTTTCCAAAATATTCGAACCATCAACAATTCAATCACACAAAATTAAATTTTTATTAATCTTGTCCTCGATTTTTATCTTCGTGTATTATCTTATTACTCATAGATCAGAAACCATGGATCGTAAGCTTCCTCGACCCGGAGGGAGTACGCTTACAACCACGTAGGTCGATATATATACACATAGAAACAAATACTTATATATATAGCACGTAGAGATTATAAATAAACCATGGATCAAGTACTTTCTTCGACCACGCAGGTTTACGAAAACCATGGATCGAAGTTTCCTTAAGATCACACAGGTCTAGTATATATATATATATATATATATATATATATATATATATACATACATAAAAATTAAATTATCATGTTATTCTGAGTTCTTCAAGATTATTTCAATTAAAGCTTAGATCATTACATGCATGGATCATCTAACAATAAACAAGCAAAGTACTATAACTTCCCAAATTTTTGGCCATTAAGAACAAAGAAAGAGAAAGAAGAAATAATATTGGTGAAGAATCACTTGTAGCAAGAATATGGAATTCTCACCTTAATCTTCTTAGAAAATTGGAAGGGTGTTCTTTCCTTTCTACAAGGAGAAGAAGAAGAAATTTTAGAGAAAGAGGAAGGAGAAGCGTTGCTTCTTAAATTTTTCGAAAATGAAGAAAAGAAAGAAGAGGAAGAAGACTTACTCCTTTGGCCAAGAATTTTACTCTTGAAAGAGAGATTTTGGGGCTTTCCTACACTACTAATTTCGAAAATGGAGGAGAAGAGAAAGAGATTTTGATCAAGAAGAGATTAAAATAGCTCTTTTCTCTCTAATACAAGAAGAGATTAAGAGTTAGATTAGGCATTAAGAAAATAAGAAGAAGAACAAAAGAAAGTGGAGGAAGAAGAGCTTTGCTCTTTCGGAAAGAAGAAGAAAGAAGAGGGACGAGAAGCTTACTCCTAAGTTTGGCCGAAAATTCTCCTTTTGTTGAAATAGAAGGAGACCTTAAACTTATAGATAGTGAGATTAGAGGTGGAGAGTGCATTTTGATCTTGGGCATTGGATGTATTTATAGAGTTTTTGGAGAGTTCAAAGCCAATGGAGAAGAAAGGGAAATACATCTTTTTGTGGGGGTGATTTTGAAATTTTCGAAAGTTGAGGTGGTGGTGGTTCTAGGGTGGTTCAAGCTTGAGAAAGTGGTGGCTATGGTGGTGGTGATATGGCTGCCGAAAAATGAAGGGGAGGAGAAGAAGAAAGAAAGACTTTTGACCTTAAAGTGGTGTGTGGGAGTTAAAAAGCATACCTAGGCTATAGAGTAGGGAACTAGGCTTGAGTATTTCTTTCTATGCTCAAAGTACAACCACACCAATGCATGTCTAATACTAATTAATATTCAATTTTAAAATCATGTGTGTGTGTGTGTGTGTGTGTGTGATGTCCGAAAATTTAAGAAAATGTGGGGAAGATTTTCTTTCGACATAAATTAAAAATCCTAAAATGCATGATAATATTTATTTTCTAAAATTTTGTGCATGCATAAATATGATGAAATGCTTATTAAAATTCATATGCAAGAATAAAATCCTAGTTTATGAAATAATTTATTTCGACATAATATCTCGAAATATTTCCTAATCACATAATTCACATAATCACATAATTCACACAATAACTCAGATAATCATATATTTCACATAATTACCTAATTCACGTAAATACTAATCATGCAATAATTATTATAAATTTTAATTTCAAAAATATGCACATAAAGGTGGTAAAATTATTTACCGAAAATGCGGGGTGTTACAGGGATTATCGACATGCCGTTTGCCATGGATTCTGATAGAGATGATGAACAAGGATGATAGCAATATACGAGCTAAGCCTAGCCAGGCCTCCTTCGAATCTCCTTGTGAGAACCTTATTCGTAGCAAACCTTCTTCTCTCTATCTCTCTAATACTAAAACTCACTAGTGTTCTGAAATTGATGGAATTCTCAAATTGTGTCTGATGTTGAGGAGAAGAGTTGTGGATGCTTTTATAGACGAGAGAAGAGCGTCACGATTCTTTGTAACGGCAGAAGACAAATCCCACCCATCCATGGTCTTTTATTGTCTTATTACGTTACAAAGTAAATACCATAAAATCACCTTAAATACCATAATCGAAATTACCCACAATTAACAAATTAAATAAAAAATAAAACTTACACAAATTTCTCTACACGCGCCGTCCTCCGTCCGATGCACAAAAAACCCTAAATCTGCCTCTCCATCGTCACCCACACAGTCGCACCACACAATCCAGCCAATCCTTAACAAGAATAAAATAAATAATTCATACAAAAAAACACAAATTAGCATTTCAATGTCCACAAAAACAAATATCTTCATCAACAATTTCCGTTGATTCTCTTCCGATGACGAGTGTTTCCTCTTCTTTCTCAACAGCCTGTTCCTCTTATTCTTCCTCACACACCGACAGGGTGGAACATGCTGTTGAAAAAAAAGAGTGTTTCTCCTTCACACGTCGACGACGAGTGCTTCCTCTTCTTTCTTTCTTCATCTTCCGGTGGCGGCGGCGACAACAACAGGGAAAAGATTGCCGAAGAAAACAGAGAAATAAAAAAAGAAGAAAACATGTGAGAGAAAACAGAGAAGAGAGAAAAGATGGAAACGTGAAAGCGACAAAATGAAAAATAAAAAATAAGATTAGGGTATTGAAAGAGTATAATAGACAATTAAGGGTAGTTTTGGAATTATGAAAATAATCACATGAGTGAAATATTAACTAAGGGAGTTTTCTCTAATTATTTTTGGGAGGGGGTGTTCCTTTAACTTCCTAGATGGGGGGTTTTCTCTATTTTTCCCGTAATTTAGTTTAAAATTCAAATTCAAATAGCTAATCTTGGAAATCTTTGTTTTACTTTTTTGTCGCATAAATACAACTATAAAATCTCTTACAACCTCATCATCACCACCGTTTTTTTTTTCAGTAATAACACGAGAGAGAAAGAGAGATTTTTTTTGTCGTTTGTCTTTTTAGTTTTTATGTTTTTTTATCGAATAATTATATTGAAATTCATAATTCGTGTACATCTTTTTGTCCAATGTTTTTCGAATGTGTTTGTTCGACAAAATAAATCATTATGATTTTTTTTTCTATGCACACGATAATTAGTTGATCATAATTAAGTTTGCATTATGGTTTTTATTTGTTTTACATATGTATATATCTCTAACAATTGGTATTGATATTCGTATTGGTACTATTATTTAATATTAGCATTAATATTAGTATTAGTATTAGTATTAGTTGTTAGAGTAGGTGACCGACAAGCCAACTTGTGGATGTGGTCTTTCCATTTATTCTTGTAATAAATAATCATTTTTCGTATTAATGTTAAAACACATTGGCATTCTATATCTTTGTCCCTTGTTCAAACATAGATATAGTCCTTACAGTTATTACAAGTACTTGTAATTGATGGTTTAGGATCGTGAGATATTTACTTAAGTATTATAACTATTATCGACATGCATAAGTAGGTGCTCGTATGTTGATGAGTTCACTGAACTCCCTCACCCTAGAAATCTCCAAGTGGTTCTCAGTAATTGAGTAGAGATCTGTATGGTACAGTTATACACCATTAGTCCTTAAGGCCTAGACATCACTTCACTAGAGGACCAGTTGTATCGTGACCTGTCTCTGAGTTCCACCAAGGACCGCCCCAAGGGCCATTATTCGTGCAGTCTGAAATCAGGTGGGAGGTCTGTGCATTGTAGTTGGGGATTCGATTGTTAGAATGGTCTTGGATGTCCTGTGTGTTCTCATAGTTTGTAATCTTTAAGTCTCTAGCCAGAGCTGACTAAGTGATGATTAGAGAATTCGATTCTCTAAGTCATGCACGTACCGATTACAACACTTAGAACGATCGCACAGTTATTGAACTACAAAGGAGGTCTCGATGAACCAATGCTTCTAGTTCGATCGGGACATATGAATCGAAGGTATCGTATTGTACGTTAACTATATCAAAAAGTTCTTGCCGGCACTTCATTTGTATCTAGGGAATCATGACGCGTAGTTGCTAGACGCCAATCTTGATTTGTTAGGTGATTAAGTTGAAACGAGCTTCATCATAATTGTAACTCTGGGACGAGTTTAAACCTCCACGGCTGGCTTACACCTGAACCATCGAGGGTCACGCTGCTCGTGTACTCGAGTTCTTTGAATAAACGGTCAAAGATAAAAATGTTTAATCTTTGCATAATTGGAAGTCAATATGATTGAGTCCAACATTCGTAATTTGGAATTATGAATGTGAATAAGAAAAGTAAAAGAACTAGGCGAACGACTTAGTGAACTTTCTAAATTAGAAAATTTCAAATTTAGAAGGTCCACTGAATTACGGTTTCCACTTTTAGAAATTGGTAATCGAGAACTGGCATTCGTAATGACGAGGACGTTTCAATGATTCCGAAAATATAATAGTTATAATTTTCTAATTATTGAGTTGTGAGAAACGAGCGAATAAATACTAACGAACTTAAGACTAACGAATAAAGACACTATAAATACAAAATATATAGGTCTTGCACAACACAACATAACACACACAATCAAAACCCTAGCCATTTTTTTCACACGTCCACAACCACTCTCCACCGCCGCCGTCGCCACCGTCATCGCCCCGTCCCCGGAATCGGCGCCCACGCGCCGATAATCTTCGTAGCACTTTTCTTTTTGTCTTATTCTTCCTTTTATTCTAACTTTTGCGTGTCTAGTGCCACGTATTTAGTAGAACTCAGTATACGAGGTGAAATCCAAGAGGAGGAAGACAAAGGAGTCAAATCGCCGAGAAGCATCCGCCGAACAGATGCCGCACGCGCACTCACGCACCGCTCGAAGACAGCGTGTGATCCACACGCGCCGCCGCTGCCCGCGCATCCGTCACTGCTGTTTCGCCACCGCTATCCCGACGCAGGGATGGTGTG
>NW_012193036.1:334284-382092 GCF_000504015.1 Erythranthe guttata | reverse complement strand
ATCATAACCATCCATTTGTTTATATTGTGGCTACATGTTAGATTGCAAACCTCGTTAACGAAACTTAAACCAGGCTGACGTTTTGTTACGTGTCCGATACGAGGGTTAAGTATCAGTTATGTTCTACAGTTCTATCAATTTTTATGACCGTGTCTTTTGTCCTTTAAGTTTGATTTAACTAGTGTCGTAATTTTTCTCAGGCTATGAAATGTAATTTCCTCTATTGGTGTGATGCTGAGATTTGTGAACGTTCGAAACTTAATTCATGATTTATTGTGCAAAATCAGTGGATTGGGAACCTTGGTTGAAGGTCAAGCATCCGAAATAAAGAAGTGGAAGACTATGGCCTTCTTGACGTCGTTTTTATTCGTCGTGCTTGTAATTATGTGCATAGTTTAGTATGGTTATTTACAACAACTTTTTCGCTGTTATTGTAATGTTTTATTGCCATTTGTAAAATAATTATCGTCTTGTGCACATTGGGCATCAATATCATTTGAAGTTCTAATCAATTATGTTATCTAGATAGTATGTACTAATTTATGGGATTAACCAATGCATAAATCTTGAATTATGACATATAACATGAAATAATACTATTACGAATTGTGATTCATAATATCGAACCACTGTTTATTTGTCATAAAGTAATAATTAAATAAGATAAAGCATATACGTAGGTGTGTTGGATATTGAACTTACCTGTCATGAAATAACCATACTATAGCCTTCTTTTCATGCATGGGAGAGAACATATTCGCATTTTGCAGCATTAGGTGTAGGGATCGCGTGAAGTTTTTCAATATTTTAATTTATTAGCACAATGTAATCATGTGTTCATATGGCTGTTCAACTATTATTTTGCTGCATGCATACACATCTTCAGAAATAATGCATTACTTTTATATGTATATTCTTTTAACTTTATCGATCGGTTCCCACATGCGTTGCATATCTTGACTTTTGTCGTGAGAATCTTTCAGACAAGCATATGGAATTAGCATCGCCATTAGAACAAAACATTATTAACTAACGAATATTAACCTTTACCTTGCCCGTATTGTTGCCTATATATACATCCTAGTTGCTATACGGCTGACCAAACCTCATAAAATTGTAACATCATTATTTTTCGGTTCATGCAATGGGAATGAAAAAATCAGAAGTTTGTCGCGAGAAGGATTGTTTGTATGATTTAGATTGGGACGAAGAGATCGACAACACGTTCATTCAGGTTATGGCGTATGGAATGCGCATAGGTACTTTTGTTATAGGCAATGATAACAAACAAACAATTGTATTGGCCCGTAGTTGTATCAACAAAAAACATGGTTTGTTGTTCTCAATTAAATATTTTACAACAAATTGTGGGATCTCGAGGAAAGATTCATCACCTTCGGATGGATGCCTAATAATCTTGTTTATGCATGTCATCATGTTGTTATTATTTGTGTTGTAGGAACACAAGAATGCATGGGTGTATCGTAGTTACGGGGAAAGTAAGTGGGATGAGCTGCAAACAATATTCTTGTCGCATGGTATTGCATCAACTTCAACTTCTGAGGAGTCACTCGTGGGGCCTTCGGAGTACGACGACAATGTGGATAACTTTGATTCCTAATCTAACTCATAAACTACTACTAGTAAGTGACACTGTGCTATGTGCTAGCTCTCAGAGTGTTTAGGTAACTCTAAGTCGACTGATCTCATTTATGCTGCCGTACGCTCGCAACCTATAATCAATACTACATATATTCAAATACAGGTATTATGTTCAATTGAAATGGTAATCGGGTTAAAAAATTTCGAAGTTATAATTTATGGTTAAAATTATTATTTTTTTAATATCATTCCTAACGTTACTTTTATTATTATTATTTTACCATTATTATAATAATAATTATTATTATCATTATTATTACTATTAACATTAGTATTATCACTTCTGTTATTATTATTATTATTACAAAAATTAGTATTGTTGTTTTTATTATTATTATTATTGTTCATTCAATCACTTATTATTATGTTTACTATTACAAATTTTTCTTATGTTTATTACAAGGTCAGTAATAGACCATAAAATAGTCATACACATCATCATTCTAAACATACATTGCATATAGTAGATGAACTGTGGCAAAAAAAGTTGCAGGAAGACAATTGCATATTAAGTTAAAGTCAATAATTACTAGTGGTGCATTTCAATCCTAATGGTTTGAAAAACAAGCAAAATTACCACATTTATTACCATACTTAATAATAACTAGGACTCACTACAACTCACAAATTGAAACCCGAAAAACACTTTAAAAAAACATGAACAACACAGACAATAATGAAACCTAGATTACATAGGTCTTAAACAGTAATATCCCATAACCCAACCCAAACTTCATTTAACAACACAACACACATAGATACTCGAACTTGGGTGATATCTGATTCAGCGTCGGACCCCAACATAGCACCCTCCTCCGGCTCCCCATCATTTTCATTGGGAACAGCATCATCCCCGAAAACAACATCATTAGGTTCGTTAGGAGCGTCCTACCGAGCCGCAGCCGCGTCCTAATCAATGGATTCTCATTGGGGAACTGATTGGCCATGAAATTATCGTACGCAAATTGCTCATCGTTATACGACTCGTCGGTCGAAGTATCGTCAGACAAGTACTCCGCATCAACGAGTATAGGATCTAAGACATGGTTGTCGTGTCCTCCACCGAAATCAATTGGGTCGGCTTCCTTCTCATTAAATATGAGCTCGCAAGTGTAGAAGTACAGAAAACTACTTGCCCGAAAATAGTTGTTCATGAGTTGTTTTCGGGGTTTCTTCTGCATTACAAACATTATAAAAAGTGAAAATCTTTTTTATTAAATTCTTATTTCATCCAAAGCAGTTGCTAAATAAATATAATTTAAATTGTACCCAATGGCCGAGGGGATCATCGAACAATGTCTCAACAGTCACCTGGTTGGTTCTTCGGTTGTAAGAGATTCCCGGCAAGTGTAGAAAATCAACGAAAGCTCAATACCGATTACATATTATTTGAGTACGATGCTTAATCTTCTCGTTTTTGAAAAGCCCACCGTAAGTTCTACGCATCCCGGCGGCCACAACTTCGAGTGTCGAGTTCATCAATGCACTGTCGGCAAGTGTGTCGAAAGGCGAAGAGAAGTTATCTAAGTTCAGCGTCATGAAATCGTCATAATCAGCTGCCCAATCGTCGCCATTGAACATCGCTGCTACACGTTGATTTCTTGTTTTCATCATATAGGAATGTGCAATTACCATATAAGCATCAACATACAATATTCAGCTTAGATAAAATTATTAAGAATAAAAACTAGGGTTTTAGAAATAGAGTACGTTGTTGGAAGTAGTAAATTCGACTTATTGAAGAGAGTTTTCTTCCCCGTAGATGTTCTCCATTGTTCGCTTGATAAAATAGAGATATAATTGGTAACTCTGAAAATTAAAATAAAAAATCCATTTTTATAGAAGCATTGGTTTGTTTGCATGTGTATGGTCATTTACATTTGGTTTTATGTAGATATAATCACAATCGTTGATTGGCACTTAATTGCTATTAATAACAATGCATTTAACAGACGCATTTGACGGTTCAATGCGGGGTTTAATGCAGTACAGCTGCAACTCTTCTTCTCATTTAATATTGAGTGTGGTACCGTGGAAATGGTATGAATTTATTGCAATATTTATTACAAGGCACCAACCTTATTTACTTGACCACCACCAATTCTGACCTGTTAGGGTTGTTTGATTTTTTTTTCTTTCTCCGAAACAACCATAGAAATCTTATTGCAGAGATTCATTTTGGCAGCTTTATTTTTGCGAAAGGTTGTTTCAATTGAAAAGTTGTTTTAATAAATCAAAACCTTACTGAATTGTGTAGATATTATTCTGCATTGAATTTGATAAAAGGAATAATTTGGAGATGTAATTGGCCTACAGATATTGGGTAATAGTGTATGATCTATGTTTTCTTTTTATTTTTTATTTTTTTTCTTTTTTTTTCGCTTTTTCGTATGCAATGTAGAAATACATAATATAGACAACTTTGCATGGCCCCCATTTAATAAAATAATTTTTTTTCAACCCCACATATTTTGTATTTTAGTTGTTTAAGTTATTGGTGATCTCCAACAACATAAAAAATTTAAATATACAAACTTAATTATACTATTTTATATTTTACATAAGTACTGGTTATATATATTACAAACCCTAACAAGATTTTTTCTTTTCCAAACTATTACACATACAACTGAGCTACATACCATACATCATAAAGGAACGATTGAATAGAAGTACATAACAAACATGATTAAATAACATAATATTACACCGTTGCTTGAAAGGCTTGTGGGGGTTTGCGTAGCAATATCACATGCATGTTCTTCAATCGTCTGTGATATCTGAATAACCATCCGATTCGATAGATCCGTTCACCGAGAGTTCATCCGATGATTCTTCATGGGAAAAATCATCGGAGTCGGTTGTAGAGCTAAGGTCATCGACTTCCATAATCGGGTTGCAATCCATGCACACATTGTTTCCGTCTATCTTAGTCGGAGCTGCCCTCTTCATAATAAAAACATCATGACATGTGTCGTAGTATGGGAATCCGTTAGCCCTAAAGTGACGATGCAACGGTGTGACGTATACACGTGGCTACAAAGAAACAGATTTTTTAGTAATTAAAAACATAACTTATTCACTTTCGTAATAGAGATATATCAATACCATATCCTCGAAAGCCCAAGAAACATTCTTGTCTATCGATACAGCTTGGTTGACCGCTTAAATATCACACCAGGCAGATTGATGAATGTGACACCCCCTAGTCAAGATATAGCAAACCGGTATGGTTTACCATTAAAAGAGTGAACGGAAGCTTTTTATAATCTTTATAGGTCTTCTTAATCATGAGGGAACCATATGGCGAAAAACGAATACATGTATGAAGACCTACGACTAAAGAACGAAGTGGGTTTCAAGAGGAATTTCAAAAAAAAGGATTTAGTATAATCGGGGAGTATCTATGTAGTGACCCTATCAACCCTTTATAAAATCTTTAATTAGTGTCACCTTGATAAACATGATGATAATACGTTAGAATCCATGAAGAAGACAAAATATCAATTTAACATAATGTAGATATTACTTTTGGCGTAATAATATTATCCATGAGTATCAAAAGGGTCCATACGCGGAGGAGTTATTCTCCTTTACCACGGATAATAATACACGTGAGCTACTACGGAAATAGTAATTGTCTTAAGGACAATATACACAAAAGATAGGATTACAAGCATTATAAGTAGATCCTCCATACGAGCAAAAACCCGGAATCGGCCCCTCGAACCGTCTACTAGTCCAATCCGGTGGAGTTAGTTCTACTAGTACCTGCAAACGGAGAATATCTATATGAGCTAACAAAGCTCAATAAGGATCTCGAAGGATACCGAGATTGAAAATATAGTTCTACTACATATATCATATTGTATCAAATGCAATTGAATTGAAATTAAGCATGTATCTTAGAATTACAAATCGTAAGCTTTAGTAAGCATTTTTATTTTATCGGATCCGATGAGAAATTAATTTCTTTACTTAGATGATAAGAAGATTCTTCTGAGCCCGTTTTCGGTGGAATCAAACCACCCGACTGTAGTATCTATGGTTGGAATACCGCCCCCCCGTATCCTTTCTCATCCTTTCTAAGTATTCCATTAACCTCCGCAAATCATTTTACTTAATCTCAAAAGTGGCATGGTCGAAGTATTTAGAATTTCGTTTGGGTACATAAAGATGTAAATATTTCACTACAGCCCATAAAGAATTCGAAACACCATAAGACATCACAAATATCAATCAAGTGACAAACAATCACACAATACACAAAATATCATATATCAAATTATGTATTCATGCATGCATACCCACATATGTACTCGATTAAACCACAAACAAGACCCTTAAAGACTCACTTATTTTCTATAATTTCCTTAAGATGCTTTACTCCAAATTTCCTTAAGATACTTTAGGATTAAGAAGGTACATCAGTTTGGTAGATTTAGATTATTCAGCACAATGCCCCTTAAATTCTGAAATTTACAGTTTTGACCCTGAAGTTCAAGACCTACATATGCAATCAATCCTAAAAGTTCAAAATCCATATATTCATGAAAATCAACCCTAACAATCTGAAATTGTAACAAATACATAAAACCAAGTTAGAAAACTATTTTAGGCCGAAATCTCGGAAATTACAATTTTTACCCTAAATTCTCTAGATCTATACATGCAAGACCCTTTGAAGCTCAAGTGCTCAACATCACTTTTCTTGAAGAATTTCTTTAAATCTGAAATTCTTGGTTCAGTAAATGATGGAGGAACAATTTTTTTAAACATTTAGGACTCACTTCTCAAAATTACAGATTTGGCCCCAACAAAAAAAGAATCTTTCGATTTACTTATGAAATCATACTAACAACTCAAAATCCACTTTTTTATGAAGAACCCCAAAAATTTGAAATTTTCATTAAACAAATGCAGAAACAAAGTTGGAAAGTTAATTTATGCAAAACTTCGAAAAATTCCATTTTCACCCCAAAATCTTTAAATCTATACATGCAAGACCACTAGGAGTTCCAAAATCACTTTTTCTTATGAAACTTCTTTAAATCTGAAATTTTTGTTCCATGAATGCTGGAAAACAGTTTTGAAAATCCATTTAAAATTAATTTCTCACAAATTACAGATCTGGCCCGAGAATATGTAGATTTACATATGCAACCCAAAAATTTACCCAAATTGATTTTCTCCACAATTTTCGAAATAACTAAAAATTCTTTTGAGAGTAACTCTTTCTAAATGACCCGAATCCACCATTTATGACCTCTGATCATACATGCAATGATGTTAAACATATAAACTAACAAAAATAAACATTTAAATGCAAGAACATCATAATATCGGGAAGAGGGGTGTCTTTTAGATTATTTTTGAAATTAATTTCTTGATACTTGATACCTCCATTTGCAGCAAGGATTTCGATTCCTTACCTCAAAATAGAAAGAAAAAAAAGCTAGCTGAAAGGGAAAGGTTCTTGAGGTCCTTCAAAGGAAACCGAAGTTTAGAAGAAAAAGAAAGGAAAAAGAAGAAGGAAGGGATTTAGAATTCAAATGACAGTTCTTACCTCTTCAAGCATGGAGACTCAACCAAGCTACTTTGATGGAGAATGACACGGTATAGATTTCAAGGTGAGAGGTGTTTTCACTAGTGAGGGGACACCATGTATTTATAGTATTTTTGGAGTATTCATGAACAAGGGTTAGATATGGAATTCTCATCTTTTGGTTTGAGAAATATCTTGATGGTTTTGGGGTGGCTTGAGCTTGGTGGAGGCTGATGACAATGGCGGTTTTGGTGGCTGGAGCAAAAGAGAGATAGTAGAGAAGGGGGAGAGATAGTCGAAAGTGTGAGGGAGAGAGAGGGTCTCTTGGGCTTCTATTAGGCATGCTTGAGGTGGAGTGTGGGATTAGCCTTAGTATGTATTAGGCTAGGCTTACATTATTATTATTATTATTATTATTTAAAAGTTTAATAATCTCCCTTTAAACACACACACAAATACGGTACCCTACACACACATATATAGCTATTATGTATCATGGCATATGTGATGAGTGTGTAAATATGCTAAGTTATAGTATGCAGATATAATTCATCTAAAAACACATACGCACATAAGGTCACATATACAAATAAATGTCTATCAATTTGGCACATAATAATTCACGTATAGCCCTATGATTATCAGGTATTTAATATTTAAGTGGTGTGAAATTTACTGTTGGTAAATTTGAAAACGTGGGTTGTTACAATCTTCCCCTCTTAAAAAAAATTTGTCCCCAAAATTTGTTACCTGTCCCGAATAACTCGGGATAGAGGCTTCTCATTTCCGATTCGCGTTCCCATGTAGCTTCTTCGGGGGTGTGGTTGTGCCACTTTACTTTGACTAGGTGAATCTCCCGGTTTCGAAGTGTTTTGGTTTTGGAGTCGAGAATTTGGAGGGGTTTTTCTTCGTAAGAAAGGTTAGGATTTAGCTCAATAGGTTCGGGTTTGAGGACGTGATCGGGACTGGAAATTTATTTGCGAAGCATGGAGACGTGGAATACGTTATGGATTCTGGATAGGTTAGGTGGAAGTGCTAGGCGATAAGCGCGGCTGCCTATTCTTTCGAGTATTTCAAACGGTCCGATATATCGCGGGGATAATTTGCCGCGGTTTCCAAATCGCATAATTCCTTTAAAATGAGCTACTTTTAGGAACACTAATTCTCCGACTTCGAATTCTAAATCTCGTCTTCTATTGTTAGCGTAGCTTCGTTGTCGGTCCTGAGCAACTTGCATATTTCCTCGGATATCTCGAACTAGGTTCACCGTCTGTTGGACCAAGTCGGGTCCGAGAAGTTTTCTTTCTCCAACTTCATCCCAGTAGAAGGGAGACATGCACTTGCGTCCGTAAAGTGCTTTTTATGGGGCCATTCCGATTGATGATTGAAAACTATTATTATATGCAAATTCAATCAACGGTAGCCGAGATTCCCAGTTGCCTCCAAAGTCGAGTATACAAGCTCGAAGTAGGTCCTCAAGTGTTTTGATTGTACGTTCTGACTGGCCATCGGTTTGGGGGTGAAAGGCAGTGTTGTAGGACAACTTGGTTCCAAGAGTTACTTGCAAACTTTTCCAAAATTTTGAAGTGAACCGTGGGTCTCGATCCGATATGATGGAAGTTGGAATTCCATGGAGTCGAACGATTTCTCGCATATAGAGTTCTGCGAGTTTATCTAAGCTAAACGCCATACGGATTGGAAGAAAATGGGCCGATTTAGTTAGCCGGTCAACGATTACCCAAATAGAGTCGGATCTGCGCTGGGTCCTTGGAAATCCTTGAACAAAGTCCATCGTTATCACTTTCCATTTCCATTCGGGAATTTGGTTTGGTTGTAGTAGTCCTCCGGGCCGTTGGTGTTCAGTTTTGATTTATTGGCAAGTGAGACATTGGGCAACGAATCGAGCTATATCTTTCTTCTTGCCAGGCCACCAATATAGTTTCTTCAAGTCTTGTTACATCTTGGTTGATCTGGGGTGACATGTATATACGGTTTGATGTGCTTCGGTAGATGAGTCGTTTGATTTTTGCATCGTCGGGAATGCAAGTGCGGGTTTGAAATTGGAGGAATCCGTCTTTGGAAATTTGAAAATTGGGGTTCGATTTGAGGTTTGTGCGAATTTCTAGAAGTTGGGGGTCTAGATTTTGAGCGGTCCTTATGCGGTTCCTAAGATCCGATTTAACCACTAGAGCGTTTATCGTTTTCCGACTAAGGGCATCTGCCAACATTCGCCTTTCCTGGGTGGTATAGGAATTCGCAGTCATAATCTTTAACCAGATCGAGCCATCTTCGCTGCCTCATGTTCAATTCCTTCTGTGTGAAGAAATACTTCAGGCTTTTGTGATCGGTGTAAATGGTGCACTTGTCGCCGTAGAGGTAGTGACGCCAGATTTTAAGTGCAAAGACTACTGCCGCGAGTTCTAGATCGTGAGTTGGGTAGTTCTTCTCGTATTCCTTGAGCTGACGGGACGCGTAGGCTATCACTTTTCCGTTTTGCATAAGCACAACACCTAGTCCGAGTTTGGATGCGTCGCTATAAATCACAAACTCTCCGGATCCGTCTGGTAGCGAAAGAATTGGGGCGGTGGTCAAGCGTTTCTTTAGTTCTTGGAAATAGCCTCGCGTTCTGGGGTCCATTGGTAGTGGACTCCTTTCTTCGTGAGTTGAGTGAGGGGTGATGCGATTTTTGAAAAGTCTTGAACGAATTTGCGATAATATCCGGCTAGGCCAAGGAAACTCCTTATCTCCCTTACATTCTTTGGAGTGGGCCAGGTTGAGATTGCTTCTATTTTGCCGGGATCGATGGAAAGTCCTTCGGCGGAGATGATGTGGCCAAGGAAAGTTACTCTAGATAGCCAAAATTCACATTTACTGAATTTGGCATAAAGTTGATGCTTCCGGAGTGTCTCAAGTACTGTCCTTAACTGGGAGATATGGTCTTCTTGGTTTTTGGAGTATATAAGAATATCATCGATAAAGACAATAACAAATTTGTCTAGGTAATGATGAAAAACTCGGTTCATAAGGTCCACAAAAGCGGCAGGGGCGTTGGTCAATCCAAACGGCATTACTATGAATTCGTAGTGGCCGTATCGGGTTCGAAAAGCAGTTTAGGGATATCGGTTTCTTTTACCTTAAGCTGATGGTAACCTGACCGAAGATCGATTTTGGAGAAGACGGATGATCCTTGAAGTTGGTCGAAGAGGTCGTCGATGCGGGGTAGGGGGTATTTATTTTTTATGGTCACCTTATTCAGCTCTCGGTAGTCGACGCAAAGGCGGAAGGATCCGTCTTTCTTTTTAACGAATAGTACCGGGGCTCCCCATAGTGAGTGACTGGGGCGAATATAACCTTTATCGAGTAATTCTTGGACTTGGTTCTTCAATTCCTTGAGTTCCACATGAGCCATACGGTACGGAGCCTTTGAGATTGGTTCCGTTCCACGAATAAGATGAATCTCGAATTTAATTTCGCGATCGGGTGGTAGCCCGGGTAGATCGTCGGGGAAGACGTCGGAAAATTCTTGAACAACGGGAAATTCAGACATCTCTGGTTGAGGTCTTGATTTGGTTTCTAGAATGTCGACTAGATAGCCGACATGTCCTTTGTTGATGAGTTTGGTGGCTTTGATTGCGGATATTATGGGGGTTAGGGCTTTGGTGTCGCTTTGAAATTCCAAGAGGGTGTGATTAGGGAGCGAAAAGCTTACGGTCCTGAGGGCGCAATTGATTTGGGCCTTGAACTTGGTTAGCAAATCCATCCCCATAATGAGATCAAAGTTTTCAATTGTTAAGACGATGAGATCGAACCTCATGGGTTGGGATTTGATTTGAATAGGGCAGTCCTTTACCACTTCGCCAGTTATCATTTCTTCTCCCGAGGGCATAGAAATGCGATACTCGTGACTCACTTGTGTCGGTATCAGGCCAAGACGTACACACACATTGGTGGAAATAAAGGAATGTGTAGAACCGGAATCAATCGAAGCATACACGGGTTCTCCAAGAATAAGAATGGTATCTGCGATCATCGTCGGATCTTGTTGTACTTGTTCTCGGGTCATGGCAAACACGCGGCCGGGAACTCGAGTTTGAGCGTTGGGGCAGTCTCTCGCCTCGTGGTTGGGCTTTCTGCATCGGAAACATAACTCAGTGTCTTTTACGCAGATCCCAAAGTGTGCCTTCCCACAGTTCGAGCAAGTCGGTTTGGGCGTTGGTGCTACGGGTTTAGGGTTTGGATTTTGGACCTTCTTCCCTTTGAATTTGTGATTCCCAAAGTTGGCTTTCTTCCATGGTCGTAGTGTGGGTGGTTGGGGCCGCTTCCCTTGTTGAATCTCGTTCTCGTCTTGGGCAGTTGTTAGTGCTTTGTCCACCATTTGGCAAAAGGTGGTGGCATCGGACATGCGGATATCCCTCCGTATTTCGGGTTGTAGTCCTCTTGTGAAGTGGTTTTTCTTCTCCTCGACGTCCTTGGCGATAAATGGGGCGTAGAGGCATCCTCGCTCGAATAATCGAATGTATTCGGTCATGGAAAGGTCCCCTTGCCGGAGTTCCAGAAATTCCTTGAGTTTGTTGGCTCGGACGTCCATGGAAAAGTATTTCTCGAAGAATTGGACCTTGAATGCCTCCCAGGGTAGGTTCTCAAGTTCGATACCTTCCTTAGCTCCTTCCCACCAGTTTCGAGCTTCGTTGCGGAGTAAAAAGAGGGCACAATGCACTCGTTCACGATCACTCATTTGCATGTAATCAAAAATCACCTCCAAGGATTTGATCCATTCTTCAGCTACGACCGGGTCGGGACCACCGTGGAATTCAGATGGATTCATGCGAAGGAAACGTTCGTATAAGGTTTGGGGATTTGGGTGGGGTGCAGGTGGGGTTTGTCAGTTTTGGAGGAGTTGCTCAATCTGATTGTGATGATTTTGAGCTTGCTCGCGGATAAGATTGGAAAGATCGAGAATGACGTGGGCGTGGTCTTGGAAATTATTCGTACTGGTGGTGCTCCGTGTTTGCCTTCCTGCCATGTCTTAGTATGTGTTGCAATAAAAATTTTAGAACATGAAGAATACAAGTAAACACATAATTACCGGATAGACCAAGTCTTCACGCTTCGAGGATTTCGAATTCCGGTTCGGTGCTCGTATATAGTTTCTACAAATTTTGCTCTGATACCATGTCTATGACACCCCCTAGTCAAGATATAGCAGGTATGGTTTACCATTAAAAGAGTGAACGGAAGCTTTCTATAATCTTTATAGGTCTTCTTAATCATGAGGGAACCATATGGCGAAAAATGAATACATGTATGAAGACCTACGACTAAAGAACGAAGTGGGTTTCAAGAGAAATTTCAAAAAAAATGATTTAGTAGAATCGGGGAGTATTTATTTAGTGACCCTATCAACCCGTTATAAAATCTTTAATTGGTGTCACCTTGATAAACATGATGATAATACATTAGAATCCATGAAGAAGACAAACTATCAATTTAACATAATGTAGATATTACTTTTGGCGTAATAATATTATCCATGAGTATCAAAAGGGTCCATAGGCGGAGGAATTATTCTCCTTTACCACGGATAATAATACACGTGAGCTACTACAGAAATAGTAATTGTCTTAAGGACAATATACACAAAAGATAGGATTACAAGCATTATAAGTAGATCATCCATACGAGCAAAAACCCAGAGTCGGCCCCTCGAACCGTCGACTAGTCCAATCCGGTGGAGTTAGTTCTACTAGTACCTGCAAACGGAGAATATCTATATGAGCTAACAAAGCTCAATAAGGATCTCGAAGGATACCGAGATTGAAAATATAGTTCTACTACATATATCATATTGTATCAAATGCAATTGAATTGAAATTAAGCATGTATCTTATAATTACAAATCGTAAGCTTTAGTAAACATTTTTATTTTATTGGATCCGATGAGAAATTAATTTCTTTACTTAGATGATAAGAAGATTCTTCTGAGCCCGTTTTCGGTGGGATCAAACCAGTCGACTGTAGTATCTATGGTTGGAATACCGGCCCCCCGTATCTTTCTCATCCTTTCTAAGTATTCCATTAACCTCCCCAAATCATTTTACTTAATCTCAAAAGTGGCATGGTCGAAGTATTTAGAATTTCGTTTGGGTACATAAAGATGTAAATATTTCACTACAGCCCATAAAGAATTCGAAACACCATAAGACATCACAAATATCAATCAAGTGACAAACAATCACACAATACACAAAATATCATATATCAAATTATGTATTCATGCATGCATACCCACATATGTACTCGATTAAACCACAAACAAGACCCTTAAAGACTCACTTATTTTTATAATTTCCTTAAGATGCTTTACTCCAAATTTCCTTAAGATACTTTAGGATTAAGAAGGTACATCAGTTTGGTAGATTTAGATTATTCTGCACAATGCCCCTTAAATTCTTAAATTTACAGTTTTGACCCTGAAGTTCAAGACCTACACATGCCATCAATCCTAAAAGTTCAAAATCCATATATTCATGAAAATCAACCCTAACAATCTGAAATTGTAACAAATGCATAAAACCAAGTTAGAAAACTATTTTAGGCCGAAATCTCGTAAATTACAATTTTTACCCTAAATTCTCCACAATTTTCGACATAACTAAAAAATCTTTTGAGACTAACTCTTTCTAAATGACCCGAATCCACCATTTATGAACTCTGATCATACATGCAATGATGTTAAACATATAAACTAACAAAAATAAACATTTACGAACATCATAATATAGGGAAGAGGGGTGTCTTTTAGATTATTTTTGAAATTAATTTCTTGATACTTGATACCTCCATTTGCAGCAAGGATTTCGATTCCTTACCTCAAAATAGAAAGAAACAAAAGCTAGCTGAAAGGGAAAGGTTCTTGAGGTCCTTCAAAGGAAACCGAAGTTTAGAAGAAAAAGAAAGGAAAAAGAAGAATGAAGGGATTTAGAATTCAAATGGCAGTTCTTACCTCTTCAAGCATGGAGATTCAACCAAGCTACTTTGATGGAGAATGACACGGTATAGATTTCAAGGTGAGAGGTGTTTTCACTAGTGAGGGGACACCATGTATTTATAGTGTTTTTTGGAGTATTCAAGAGCAAGGGTTAGATATGGAATTCTCATCTTTTGGTTTGAGAAATATCTTGATGGTTTTGGGGTGGCTTGAGCTTGGTGGAGGCTGATGACAATGGCGGTTTTGGTGGCTGGAGCAAAAGAGAGATAGAAGAGAAGGGGGAGAGATAGCCGAAAGTGTGAGGGAGAGAGAGAGGGTCTCTTGGGCTTCTATTAGGCATGCTTGAGGTGGAGTGTGGGATTAGCCTTAGTAGGTATTAGGCTAGGCTTAGATTATTATTATTATTATTATTATTATTATTATTATTATTATTATTATTATTATTATTATTATTATTATTATTATTATTATTATTATTATTATTATTATTATTATTATTATTATTATTATTATTATTATTATTATTATTATTATTTAAAAGTTTAATAATCTCCCCTTAAACACACACACAAATACGGTACCCTACACACACTTATATAGCTATTATGTATCATGACATATGTGATGAGTGTGTAAATATGCGAAGTTACAGTATGAGATATAATTCATCTAAAAACACATACGCACATAATGTCACATATACAAATAAATGTCTATCAATTTGGCACATAATAATTCACGCATAGCCCTATGATTATCAGGTATTTAATATTAAGTGGTGTGAAATTTACTGTTGGTAAATTTGAAAACGTGGGGTGTTACAATGAATGTAACGAACTCATCAAATTGGGCGCGGATAATTTGCAATCGTACTTTCACCTCATCGTTGGTGATATCCACTGCGTAAAAGCTTCGTATTGAAATGCCAACCCGGTTGATGATGGAGTCAAAGAGGTTGTCATCGGACAAGGAGTCGAATGGGTCGTAAATCGATCCAAGTGTGCCATTAAGAAATCTTCAAATTCTACGGGCCATCCGTAGCCTGCATTAAAAAACCGTGTGTAAAATTTTATTGCCATGATTCTTGAAATATTAAAATAAATTTCGTAATGAAATCATAGTAACTAACAGTTGGTAAATTGATAATGTATGATCAAATTGCAGTTCTAAGCTAGGATCATGCATCGATATATAAAGGATTTGAGCAATATGTGGCATTTGTAGCATTTCACAAGTGTACACATTAGCTTATGTGTCACTATTTTCAATGTATTACATGGTTGTTTTGTTCTTTAGCTTGACATATAGTAAGTGTTGTAATGGGGTGTACTGTTCATCTGTGATGGGTTGTAATAGGATGTACTGTTTTCATGTGTGTTTTAAACAATATAATGTATAATAAAAAATATGATAGTTCAACAATATAATGGTTTGTAATCCTTTGGAATTTATTTTTTTCCAAACAAATGTCACCGAATTTAATTTTAAATTATTATATTCCAAACTAAGTAGAAGTTCTTTGCCATGTAATTAATTTTTTTTTAATTGTTTTCATTCAAGTTGTTACATGACAGTAGTTGCTAACCATTTTTCTCACAACAAATAAACATAATGATATATAGTAGTTGCACTTGTAATAATCGTCCATAATTTCAATATTGTGCAACAATATTTGGCAACATCTAATCGAAATATAAAGTTCGAATGGTAGAATAAAACATGGAATAATGCCGTATTGGGACAGTGAGAAAATTTTCTCTTCAAAGCACAAAGAGATAATCGGTACCGGTTTTGTAGGAACATATGCACCATAACACCCTTTTTTTCGTCACTTAATCCAAAGAAAATGTCTAACTCTGTTGGACTATTGCACACGGCTTTAGCAACCTTTATTTTATCCCCAACCGTTAAATCAAACATTTGAGATAGTGATTCCATCACTTTTTGCGGGCCAGAGAGTTGTCGTGTGCGAATCCAATTCGTTGTGCTAATTCCCCTAAACTCGCCTTAGTTTCGGCAAATGACTTAGTCATGTCAGTCATTGCCTAGACAAGAAGACCATCAACATCATCGTGATTCCGATGATGCTTATGAATCTTCTTACCCCTACTTTTATTGAATGTCGATGTGCCCTCACCGTACATGGAAGACATGTAATCAGATTCTACTTTGGGGGGTAAGACGGGATCCTCTAGGTTCATGATCTTCCCCACCCGATACTTCGTTTGTCACACTGTGTTGGTTGGTTAGGTCATTCACAACATCGGCAAGTGCCTCGGCATTTTCTCCCGTGAGTCGATCTTTCCCAAAAATGGTTTGCCAATCCTTGTACAATGGACAAGATTTGTTGCGTATTGTGCGAGCAGAAGGACCATAATGTCCGTATATAACAATGGTGGGTGGAATATTAGCACGCCTGATCCACTGTAATTGTTAAGGAAATGGAATAGGTATGGAAAAAAAAAATTAGTACATTCAGGTATTCATCCCATAGTGCATCCTCAACATCAATTGTGTTTGCAGTGTCGTTCCAACCGAAACCTGACCGAGTGAACATGGTACATATTGATCCGTAAGACTTCTTCCATACGTGAAGTTTTGGCGCTATGTGCCGTGTTCCTTTAAGTTCAGTGCCCGGGAAATTTTGCACCATGTGTTGTTCAAGCAACCCTAGATAACATGTTTTAAAACCGTTGTCACACTTCCAGCCTCGAACTACAATGTTCTTAAGGCCTACGATCAGTGCATTTTCTTCTGTAGATGTCCAACTACGTCGTGTTATTCCTGTCGATTTGCTATTTTCCCTGCCCTTCGTTTGTTGCTGAGACACTGATACGGATGCATAAAAACGTTTAACGCTGAAGCTTTAGATAATAAAATATTGCACTAACATAATACACACTAAATTATTAGTTAAGAATTATTGAAGAAATACAAAAAAAAAAAGGCACCACAATAGTTGTCCCAGTAGTGGCAACCGTATTCATTGTAATATAAATATTGCATAAGAATAATATAAGCACAATAAAAGTTGAGAAGCTAACTTTTCAGTTTTGAAATAAACAATAAAAAATAAAGCACCTAACACTGTCTAAGGACCACAGTAAAACACCTAAAAATAAAGCACCTAACATTGGAAGTTAAGGATCATAAAAAATGATTTCCAAATTTCTACATCAATGCGTAATTCTCCCATAAGTAGTCATTGTACATACTAACTCCTAGTGTGCCCCTCCCCGTAGTCCATTCATCAGATATCTCGACTGTCTCCATGTAGTTGCTACGATCAATTGGTGTCATAATTTCTTCCGGTATCACGTCTTCGGGGATCATGGTCGTTCATGGTACGAATAAAGTTATGTATAGTAAGCAACAAGCCATGATGATTCGATTTTGAATCTTTATATGACGGACTTCTTAGAATTCCCCACCTCGACATCAGTATCCTAAATGCTCGCTCTATAGCACTACATGTCTTTGCGTGCTTCAAGTTAAAATATTCTTCATGGTCACATACCACATTTGTACCATCACCGAACTCTTGGAGATGGTACCTCGTATTTCTATATGATGCAAGAAATCCATTCCCGTTGGTGTACCCAGTATCTACCAAGTAGTAATAACCTGGATAGATTGGTTTTCAAAGATACTTGAACGGTTAAGTAATATTATTTATTATTTAATTAATAAGATATTTTACATAAATATTGCCTACCCTTCGGAACTAGAAGACCATTTGGTCGAGTAATAGCATCCCGTATGATTCTACTATCGGCGGCGGATCCTTCCCAACCGGCTAACACGTACACAAAATTCATATTTACGTTGCATACGGCAAGAACATTAACAGAGACATCGTCCTTTCGATTTCTACACCTTGGTTTTTCAACTAGTGGTACGCGCGCTTCAATGTATGAGCCATCTAAGGCATCTAAACAACCCTACGAGATAATAAACATAACTGATTATAGCTACAAAAAAATGTATTAACGACTAATCATATAAATTGGTACCGTTTTGAATATATACCTCGAAGTACTTCCAATGTGGATGGTCGCAATCTCATTCCACCGGTACAGGAGTGACAAGCATGACGTTGTGCAGCTTAAGAAGGGCATTCAATACCCTCGAAAATTCAACACTAATTGTGTACCCCGACCTTTTGTAATTTGTTTGAATTATAACATTTTTTTCATGATGTGAAAGAATATGCAAGAACAAGGCAGTTTGTATAACTGACTTTATACAAACTTAGGAGAATCATACCTTAGAAGTTGATGACAAACAAAAATTGCTTGACACTAAAACCCACAGCTCCGTCTTCGGCCAACGACTGCCGAACTAGTAGATCCAAAATAAAACCCACAGCTCCGTCTTCGGCCAACGACTGCCGAACTAGTAGATCCAAAAAACACAATCAGCTGCAAGGGACTCCGTCTTCGATTACGAGCGGCTGAACATCACCCACAAATAACAACACTCTGTTACACAAAGAGAAAGAAGAAAGAGTGGAGATAATTTCGGATTTGTACCTTTTCAAATTGAAAAGCAGAAAACAGCAATCTAGGACAAAAAAAGAAAAAAAAATCTAGTCAATGAAGATTTATTTATATCGAAGTAATCTGTAATTTGCCCACTATGCAAAGGACAAATTTGGTAGTGAAAAAACAAAATAATCCAGCAGAAAGATGAGACAAGATAATCTGTGGTGCAGAGGTGGGATTGTGTAATCGTGAAATTCCAGGAAAAGGAAGGACAAGTAACCGGGCCTCGAATCAGTAGCGGGCCGTAATACAAGAAACCTAATCAAGGATTACATCGGACAATATAATCATTATGGCCTTTTCCTACAAAGCAAAAGAGCCCAAAGGGTTTCCAAGGCAAGCTCCATATTTATGGAATATCGGAGAAAAACTTAGAGTAAGAAACACGAGAAGACGGAGAAAACGACAACGATTCTTCATCATATTTTCTCTATTTCCCTTCTTTTTTGAAACAATGTATCTTTCTTATTTTTATTGTTCTTCTTTAAACAACATGTGTAGCAAAAATGGTAATCTAGGATTTCGTTAGAACCCTATGTGGCATTTGCTGGATTAGTTTACATATTATGCAAGTTTGGTGAATCATTTACTTCTTCACCATGGGCTTAATTTATTCATGAATATGATCGGGTTATGATTTATTTTATTGAAGTGATTGACGAATTTTTTTAATTACCTAAAAGTGTTGGTAGAAGAGCGATCAAGTTAATTTCATCCAATTGGTATTTTTGGTATGAATATATGATAAAAATATATCTTTATTCTTTGAGTAGTTGTAACTGGGTTATTTCTATGCTACACCCGGTGAAGGTTACATCGGGTGATTTTTTACCGTTGATCTACACACACCAATGTGGGTGTGTGTGTGTTTGTGTGTATATTAATGGTACAGATCTACCCGGTGTATTTCACCCGGTGTAGCATAGTATAAACCTTGTAATTGGATTTTTTTCTTAATATTGCATGTGTTAATCGATCTGCATAGACGTATTATAGATTGCTTACGCATGTTAGGATTATAATTCATTAGAAATGTTAGTTTATAATTAATCTAGTTTTTCGAATTGATAAATTAATTTATTAGCTTGGATGATATACTTGAGTCAGCATACTCTGAGGAAGTATTATGTGGTCAGAAAGATCAATGATAGATGTGAAGTCAAGGTTGAACGAGTCAGATCGGAATACAATGTAGTAGATCCCTTTATGAAACCTTTGTCGAGGTCGGTCCACGAGAAACATCGAGATTCGATGGGATCGAACGAGTCATATCAGAAGACAATTTAGCAGATCCCTTTATGAAGCATTTGTCCAGGTCAGTCCACGAGAAACATCGAGATTCGATGGGATACGATTCATGGGTAGTTGGTTTTAGGTCAAGTGGGAGATTGTTAGAGTAGGTCACCAACAAGAGAACTTATGGTTGTGGTTTTTCCTTATTAATGCAATAAACAATCTATTTCGTATTAATGGCAAAATTCATTTTGGCGTTCTATATCTTTGTCCATTGCACATGCATATATATAGTCCTTACAGTTATTTTAATTACTATTAATTGATTTAGTTGAATAATGAGATAATTAATCGAGTTACGTCATTAATGAGGATAACAACATTTCTCATTAGAGACTAGAACTTAGTGTATGTGTACCATGTCTCATCAGTAATCAATATTGTAATACAACCATACATGAGTGGGTGCTCATATAGATGAATTCACTGAACTATCTCATCCTAGAAATCTCTAAGTGGTTCCTAATAATTGAATAGAGGTTTCTATGATATAGTTGTACATCATCTATATATTATATAAAAAGATGATCTATAGCCTCAATGAATGACATGTGTCAAATTCCTATATCATCTTCTCAAATTGCTTAGTTGAAGTTCAATTGATGATGTGTGTTTATCAATTGCTTTGTCACATATATTAAAGTTGGTATGTATTTAAGTATTCATATTATAAATTTGCACAATCATACACATACATACACATGTGTATATATATGAAAATGGCATCATTAATACAACACATATATTTATTTTATTTAAATACGTAAATTTAACATTTTTTTAATTAAAATACCCGAATAAATTTATTATTTTGATTTCTTTTTCTTTCTAGTATTTTATTTTATTTTTTAATATAAATTGTTATATTACTATTTTTTAATGTATTTTTCAATTACAAAAAGAAATATTTTATAACATTTTAATTTTTCATTATTAATTAAGTATAAAATCGTCAAGTTTGCTGCGGGAATTCAACACATTACCGATTTGTCTTTTCATTTATTATCTTCCACTTCTTTTACCGTTTTCTTATTGAATTAATCTCATGGTTTCAGAACATCATATTGCAATTTGCTGAACGAAAATTCTCAAATTCAGCCACAATTCGACCGTTGGCCATTAGTTGTTGACTATTTGATCAAACGGAGTGGCTCAATGTGTTAAAATGTATAATAGTGTCTTTTGTTGATAATGGTAAATGAGGGACCAAAAGTAAAAAAAATTGATTTCTACTTTTTTGGATCGCGTAGTCAAATTTTCTTATCTAATTCCTGAAATTTTAGTTTTTATTCAAGTTTGTTTTAAATATAATCTAAACGGCAAGTTATTATTGATTTTTGAAAAAAAAAAAGGTAAAAAAGGGAATTGATAAAAACTAAAAGTGTGTAGAATCACAATTATGCTTTTCGAAAAGGGATTTTTATGCAAAAGTCCCCAACCAAGCATTTTTATTATTCTAGGTTTAGGGGACATATCTCTTTTACCAATAAGCCCATCCCTTTAATATTTATTATAACTAAAGGAAACATTCATGTATATCCCAATATTACCCTCAACCATTTATACCCAATTCTTAATTGTAATCCAAATTAATCAATTTTGTCCATAAAAGTTCAATTTTGACCACAAAAATTCAATTTTGACTTTTTTTTGGAGTATAATTTAATATGCTCCAATTTCATCCTTAACTTAATTTAATCTCAATTTGACCCCAAATTTCAAAAATTATTAAATTTTGACCCAAAATTTTTTTTTTTTCAAAAAATATTTTTTTTTTCAAAAACTTTTTTTTTGCCGCCGGATTCCGGCGTTGACTTTTTTATTTTTATTTTTTTTTTTTTTTTCTTTCTTCCGGATTTTTTCGCCGGTTTCCAGCGTTGACCGGCGGTCAACGCCGGTCTCCGGCGTTGACTTTTTTTTTTTTTTTTTTTTTTTTTTTTTTTTTTTTTTCTTCCGGATTTTTTCGCCGGTTTCCGGCGGTCTCTTTTTTTAGTGTTTTTTTAAGTTTTTTGTTTTGTTTGGTTTGTTTTGTTTTTCCACGTTTTTTGTTTTGTTTGGTTTGTTTTGTTTTTCCACGTCCGCCGCTAAACGTTGACCGTAATTGTGCTGTCACTGACAGTAAATTAACGTAATTATACTGTCAATGATAGTTAATTAACGTAATTGTACTGCCGTTGACATTACATTTATGTAATTGTGCTGCCGTTGACAGTAAATTAATGCAATATTATATTTTTTTATTTATTATTATTTTTTTTTATTTTTTTTTGATTTGTTGACAAGTCAACGTAATTATATTACTGTCGTTGACAGTAAAATAACTGTAAACACAATAATATTACTGTCAACAACATCAATATTATTATTTTTTTGTGGTGTTTGTATTAATATTACTGTCTATTATTGTAATATTACTGTAAACACAATAATATTACTGTGGTTGACGGTAATATTACTGTTTGTTATAGTAATATTCCTGTCAACCACATCAATATTATTCTTTTGTTTGGATATTTTGTTTGTTTGAGTTATTCACGGAGTAACGTAATAATATTACTGTCTACTATTGTAATATTACTGTTGCTATAGTAATATTACTGTCACTCACAGTAATATTAATTCTTTTGGTTTTTTTTATTTTGTTTAAATTTGTTGAACGGACAACATAGTAATATTACTTTATTATACAATAATAATGAATTTTGTTGTGTTAATATTAATGTGCTAGAGATTAATATAGCAATATCACTGTGTTAAACTATAGTTTAGTTATTTTTACTGTGTTTAACAGTAATATAGTTAATATTACTGTCATTCAAAGCAATATTGTTGTTTAAACGGAAAAAAAAGTTACAGAAAAAAAAATTAAAAATAAAATAAAATAAAAAAAATAAAAAAAAGTCAACGCCGGAGACCGGTGTTTACCGCCGGTCAACGCCGGAATCCGGAAAAAAAATCCGGAAGAAAAAAAAAAAAAAAAAAAAAAAGTCAACGCCGGAATCCGGCAGAAAAAAAAAGTTTTTGAAAAAAAAAAATTTGTGAAAAATAAAAAGTTTTGGGTCAAAATTGAATAATTTGTGAAATTTGGGGTCAAATTGAAGTTAATTTAAGTTAAGGATGAAATTGGAGCATATAAAAGTAAGAGGGGTTATTTTAGTCCTTTACATAAATCTGGACCATGTGTGGACTTATTGGTAAAGGAGAATATTGTCTGGATCTCTTTATGAATAAGTTCCCACTGATGGGCTTATTTGTAATATGCCCTTTCGAAAATAAATACAAGTGGAAAGCAACCTCCAATTTTGATTTAAAAAACTAGAAAACCTAAACATCCAATTGTATTTCAAAAATGCAAAAAGTATTTCACCCTTTTAATTGTTAAAAAACTGAAATTCAGTTTGACAAATGTAGTTAAGATATTGAAAATAACAGAGAACCTAACGATCTTGGGTCGAGCATCGAGTAGCTTGATATGATTTTCAGCTCATTAGAAGAATAAATAAACGTATCTGCTTTAATTCAGAATAGCATATCTGCTGTGCAAGTTTGACATTTATAATCTCATGAAAAGTTGAGCAACGCACATTTTCGAACCCTATTTGTTATATGTTCAACAAGACTTCAATTTTCAACAAAAAAACAAAATTGATACATACATGGATGGATACATACACCACAAATCCAAACACGCGTCTCGAGTAAACAATCATGTGTAAACGAACTTACAAATTAATACTCGACAATCTTTTACTCACTCTCGGAAAGCAAGATAAAGAGTTCCTCATCAGTTATTGCTCCAATTTCCATTGCCCTTTCTAAAGCAGTAAATCCCCCACCGTCCTTTATAGATGCTCGTGCACCCCTGCATAAATAACATATGCAGTCGTAATCAATATTGCATCATCTCATTAAACTTACACCACAAGCAAACAAATAGTAGCTTGCTTTTTTTTTTAGGGTAAATTACAACCATCCCTCAGATATGGTCAAATTATAAAAAACCCCCTCATGTTTGGGTAATTACAACCACCCATCAACTATAAATCTTCTTGCACGTCCACCCTGCAGTGTCAAATTTAGTGGAATTTTCTAGATTATAAGGAATATTCTCAATTTTGTACCCGTTTTATCCCATTCGAGCTCCACATTTTGAAGCAAGATGATCATAAAATATGTTTTTTGGCTTGTTTATAACAGATTCTGGTGCATCGGAAATTGCATATTTGCACAAAACGAGTACAAACTAGAGAACATTCCACGGAATCTAGAAGATTGTGTTGAATTTGACACCATAAAGATGGACGTGTAAGATGATTCATAGTTGAGGAGGTAGTTGTAATTATCCAAACATAAGGGGTTTAACGTAATTTGACCATACCTCAGGAGAGTGGTTGTAATTTACCCTTTATTTTATTTTATTCTGAACTGATAATTACGAAAAGAGGATTTTACCTTCGAAGCAAAAACTTTGCCATTGCATTGTTTCCCTTCAAGATGCAATGTTGTAGAGGAGTTCTCCCATGAACGTCGCGCTTGTTTATATCAGCGCCTAACTGCAATAATAGCTCGAGCATCACCAAATTCCCGCAGTTGCATGCTAAATGTAATAAAGAACATCCCTGAAGACAGTCCCCTGGATCATGGGAAGATTTGATTTTCTCGCATGTTGCTGGATCCAACCGTGTCTTGTCAGAATCATGACAGCTTTGCTGTGATTCCGTTTCTTCATGGTACAAATTGCAACCAGCTACTTCGTCGTAGGTTGAGTTCACTATATTCACGTCAGATGCTATAGTCACACGGTATACGTCTCGTAGATTGTTGGCCCTAACTGCCTCCCAGATGGTGGAAGCGGAAAGATTTCTTGATGACGTGGCTTCTTTATTTACAAGAAGTTTTCTAACATACTGGAATTCAATAAATAGTCCGTTCAGTTTTCGAACTTTACAAGTTGAGAGCATGAAGGAGAAAGAAGATACGAAAATACAAAGAGATTTATGTAAATGCAAAAAAAGGTTCCAAAATCGTACCTTTGCTTGAATGAACTTCTCTTTTTGATTAGTGGCATCCTCTGGGCTTGGTTTGATAATTGTTGCGGTTTCACACTCTTTTTGTCTGTTAATGATTGCGTTCAACAAAAACTGGCCATCATTACAAAAATTCTTCGTAAAACCAAGTATACATTGAACCAACCAATTTGATATATATATATATATATATATACTGACCGCAATTTGAAAATGGCACTTAATGTAAGGGTAAATTACGGTCACTACCTAAGGTAAGGTCAAATTACGGAAAACCCCCTCATATTTATGTAATTACAACCACTCCTCTCAACTATGAAATCTTCCTACACGTTCGATGTCAAATTTAGTGGAATATTCTAGATTATGTGGAATATTCTCCAGTTTGTACCCGTTATACCCCATTCGAGCTCCATATTTTGAAACAAGATGATCATAAGATGTGTCTCTTGGCTTATAAATATCATATAAATATCAGATTGTGTTGCATCAGAAAGAAACAACATTTCTGCACAAAACACGTACAAACTAGACAACATTCCACGGAATCTAGAAGATGTTGAATTTGACACCATAAGGGTGGACGTGAAAGAAGATTTATAGTTGAGTGGTGGTTGTAATTACCCAAACAGGAAGAGTTTTGTCGTAATTTGACCGTAACTAAAGGGGGTGACCGTAATTTACCCCTTAATGTAATCAACAAGTTATCATTTTCTTTCTCCAAGCAGTAACCATATTTTGTTGTTCCGAGTGGATGATAATGGCTTAATGATGCCTAGGCAAGTGTAGGTTTGTTTTTATGCATTTTGATCAACCTATACTAATTCGCCTGCCACTGTATTTACTGCCTATGAACCAATCGTTCAAATAAATGATCATTTGTGAAGAATTAATTCGTTTCACAAATTCGTAAATTAAAGTCAGCTATATTAATTAATTGCAAACCAGATTCTATTTGACAACACCGAAATTTGTTAAAACAGAGGTTAGCGGACTTACAAGTCGTTTTGCAGTGGAAGCATTTCCTCCCAGACAGAATTACAGTAGGCATTCCCCAAAGATTTAAATAACTCCAACACAACTGCTTCCCAAACCTTTACGTCTAAGTTCACTGACCTAACCTGTAAATTTGTTTCCCGGGGAAGAATATTTTATCATTCCAACCTTTACGCGATTATCAGAACTTCAGTTATATATATTTAGTTTCGAGTATACCTTAGAAACGTGAACTCCAAGATTGCGGTGAATACCAGAGCACTCGATGCACATCAAGATGCCGAGATTCAAAGATGCCCATTCGGGATCAGAAGCACCGCATTCAGCGCACTGATTATTACCAGGTACTTCCCTCAGAATACTCGAAACAGTATCAGTTCGGTTTACTCTAATGTCATCCGAAGTACTTCCACTGTTATTACGACTAAAAGATGCACCCGTGGGGTCGTATATTTTATCATTATCTTCTTTCCCCCAATCCAACTGCCAGTCAAAAAAAAAAAAAAAAAAAAAGAAATTCTCGATGTTAGAACTCAAAAGGATTCCTCGTACGACATCGGATAGTTTAATTCACAGTGATGCTCTGCTCACCTGCTGCAGGTGAGAATTCAAGAGGGATGTAATAACTCCTGTGATTTTGTTCATCCAGTCAACCCTGTCTGCTTCGGTTTCAGCCTGTAATGTGTAAGTTTTTATTGGCGAAATAATTCTGAAGCACAGTCGAAGATCAGTATCCTCAGCATCAATCTTAATGGTTGAAGTACGCAAATCGACGGTGCTGCAGCCTAGACTTTCTTCACCGTGCGACGACTCTCGATGGTGCCTCGACCGAAATCTAGCAAATACACGATTGTTGTGCTCCGATGGTTGCGAAGAATGAAACGAAGGTGAACCCTGGTAAACAAAAATGGAAATTAGACAGAACAGCGGAAACCTACAAAATACTCGAATCGGGATTGACGTTCTAATGTATTTAATCATCTAAGGCCCCGTTTGGTTGGCAGGATAAGATTAGCCAAGATAAGATTACATAATCTAATGAAACCCAATTATTTTATTGGAGCTTGCAACGTCCAACAAAAAGAACTCATTAGAAGGCAAGATAAGCCATGATTATATAATTTTGGCGGGTCGACCCGGCAATTTATTGGGGATACCAAACATCAAATTAAGTCCAACTATTTAGTTAATCATGGCTTATCTTGGCCCAAACGGGGCCTAATGATATAGCTTTACGGAGATAACGAAAATTATTGCATACCCCGGGTTTGGCACCTTTGTTTCTGTAATAATATAATGTTCCCTGATTGTCGAGAATAAAGAATCTCCTCTTCCAATCTGCTCTCAGGCTCGAAGACCTTTTCAAAAGATACCCCTGCTTGATTGTCTGGACCTATACAAATGAAACGATACACCATTTGTTTTTTTACGACAGTAACAGAGTAGAATAAATCGATTCGTAATCTGCCATTTGAAAAACAAACTCACCTCACCTTTAGCAGTGGCCAGATTAATTGCCTCCATGCTTTTGTACGAAGTCATGCCGTATCCATTCATGCCGATAGAATTTGAAGACGTAGCAAGTTTACTGGATGCTAGCAGCTCGTTCAGTTCCGATTGTGTCCTGAACTCTTGGATCCTTTTTGCGAGTTTGTCTTGTTCGATATTTGCCTGCTCCTTCGATTGTTGCGCATATGTCAACACCTGAACTTGTAGAAAAAAAATAATATGATACAAGTAGATTTTTAAGTAGTTTATAAAGGAACCAAACTAATCTGCATCGAATTCTGACTACATCGTTTTAACCCCACACAAACACATAATGCTTTTGTACTCTATGCAGATCTATGGTAATTGCCAATCAAGCCCGTAAAGTGGAAATGGAAGAACCTTAATGCAATAAAATTATAAGCAAACAATATCTTATATGCAATAAAAAGAAGTACCTCTACCCACCTTTTTTTTAAGATCTTATAATGAGTAAAAATAGGAAATAAGCTCATTATCCAAACACTCTACAAATTAATCCTAAGAATAAGATGTAACAGCTTCCTATGAGCTCTTAAAACATCTTATCAGACGTAAGAGCTTATCAGCTGTTCTTCTATGCTTCAATTATTCAACATTAAGCTATAGTCCTTAATAACACATTGCGGCATATGTCAAGAACGACGATAATTAATTGGTTCAAATAAGGCACTATAAGCTCCCTAGGGGTAAATGCCCTTACTATTATCATTATTCCACTTACGAAAACCCAGAAGTTATTGCTATTCAAATGTGAACACAGCTAATTAATTGGTTCCAAAATAAGTTTCTCCCACCATCGAACATTTGATATTAGAAAAAAAGACCAAAAAAAAAAAAATCTTGGCCATATACAACGCCCTATTCCGATTAACGGTCATTATTATATTTCCTCAAAATAATGCACGAGATGGGAATGATTAACATACCTGGTTAATGAATGGCTCCATTCGATTCAATAGGTCATATCCCTAAAACAATATATAGGTATACCAGTCAGATAGAATACGATAGGAAGGAGCAAAGATTGATAATAACCGAACTAAAAAACATACCAATTTGAAATATCGTAGGTGAGCATCCATAATTGCACTAAAAGATTCCAAGAACTCGAATTTCTTTTTAGCTTCGACGTTAGTAAGAGCATTTACCTGAAATCTCTCTCTCAAAAATCAGATGAATACAAGTTGGATAAATAGAGATCCGTAATACGAGCATAAAGAGAGGATCGTTTGTGCATCACTGTACCAAATTGAAGCGGCTTCTTTCGAACGCCGACTTTGAATTGTGTAGATCCTGACATGTAAAAAAAAAAAAAGAAGAAAATTGATAAGTTTCACTAACAAACGGTTACTTTTTAGTCAAAAATGATAAAAATTGAAAAAATATACCTCTTCTAGTTCAACAACAACTTCATCACGTGTAGTCCTTTTTAAAGAAGAAACCTTTTCTCGTGCCTGAAACAAAATATATGCACGTTTAGAAAGGGTTGGACAATGAGTAAGGTGGTCCTCGACTTGTAGTTAGAAATTTCTTTAATCTCGGGGGTAGATTCTATATTGATTTAGTTATGTGCTAAGTTGATACTTATATTGCGTTTCACGAGTCAAAATTGGATTCGGAACAATCACAAATGATAATAATATAAAACTTGTGCTTCAGAAACATCTTTAGTACCTGGTCATATGCATATATGGCCTTGTCAAATCGTCGACGGGACTCCTACAAGAAACATCGTACATGTAGCAAACATTAAGGAATTATCGGATCGACTAACAAAAAAATTAACTTTAAAATTTTGCAAATCGTACCCTTGTCTGGGTATGGTTATTCTGTAACTTATAATGACTAATTAAGATGCGTACCTTCGCATCTTGCAAATCAACGGACAAAAACTGAGACAACCGGCCTACAAGTACATGCTCAACCTGCAGTACATTAATTATTTCAGGATTAAAGAATCCGAGCAAGGAAAATTTGAAAACACTTTTTTCAAACGAGCATTTACACTCAATACTTCACAATCATGCCTCTATAAACTCAGCCGAATCCATGTGTGGACTTATTTATAACGTCCTCGTTTATAAGTCAAATATAGTAGAGTGGTAAAATTTGAATAAGGCAAGAGACCCTCTATGAATGGGCTTTCATGTTCGAATAGAACATAACTCACTTGAGAACGAAGAAATTCCTTGTACGTAGCTAGCTCGTGCAATGCATGGATAAATTTTGACAACACCGGGCCTTCAGGAAACAAAGAGAACCATTAATTAATTAATTAATTAATTAATTAAAATACTCTTCAAATAAGTTGTCATCAGACTTTTCGACTTAGCGAGACAAGATCAAATGAACGGGTTCCGCGTCTTATTAATACTATGAGTAGATCTAAAAATCCAATTAAAAAAAACTAATCATGAGCTCTTTCTTTACCCATGAAATGAACTAACTAGTCATCGAGAGAACATTAGGGAAAAAAAAAATAGTATGAATGTCATGCTATCTAAAAAAGAAACTGAAATCGAGAAGAATCAATGGGTGGTCTGATTTTTTAATTCTGCAACGCCGCCACTTTTATTACCTCCAATAGATACACCAAGAAGGTCATCAAGGCCGCCACCGAATGCTTCTAACGATGCAGCAAAGCCCATGTCACAATTCAACGCGTCCCCAAGCCCTTCCCTGTACCGTAAAAACCCCAAAATCAAATGCGTATGTTGTTACTTGTGACCAATTAATTAATCAAATATCGAGTTTTTATATAAACATAATGTTATTACTACATTCATTGACCACTAATTTAGACGAGCACTGATTCATACAATGCATCGGAAAGACGAATTTCTGATCCATTTCAAAAGATCTGTTAAAATTATACTTGTAATGCTACTATATGGGAAAGCGAAAGCTTAAATCAAAAAGTCGAAAACCTAGTTCGTAGATTGATACAATCATTCAAATCAATTATACGAGTTGCATCAATCAACCCATTGATAAACTAGGTCACAATTGAACCTCATCCAAAATCCCAAATTCACAACAACTGGATGAAGTTTCTGACAAGAACAATTAACAGTACATTGAGTTCACAAATTAGACAACATCGTACACAACTCCCAAGATGTAAACACTTTATATATAGCAAGAGCAAAAATGCACTCACGTGTATTTCTTACAGCCTTTGTACAGCTTCTGGCAACGATCTCTTAGCTCATCCGCTGTATGCTCAATCGATCGCACCTAAACATCAATTTTCCAGATTTTGTAAGAAACAAAAAACTTTGTCCGAATATAATAAAATTGAAAGAGGAAAACACACGCATTCCCAAAATCCATATATATATATATGTAAATATATGAAGTATAAGAACGCTGAAATCTGCCTGTTTATGGAACATAGGCGAATCTTCGAGCTTGATGAACGCTGCCATTTTTCCTTGAGTTGGGATTTTTTTTTCAGTTGGAGGAAATTTATTTAGATCTACGCATCTAGAGCGGGGAAGATGAATCAGACCAAGTACGACGTCGTCGGCAGTTGTCAAGTTTCGGACAAATTCATGACGTATTGGATTGTCACCGATTATATAATGATTCTCGTTGGATTTGGGCGCCGCGCTACATTATAATATGATTGTGTCGAATGAGGTGAATCAATGTTTACAGTCATCACATTTTTTTTTATCGATCGAGTCAAAAGACACTTTCAATTGTTGAAATTATGGATCCAAATTAGCTCTTTCAGAATTTTCTTTTTTTTTTTTAAGTAGAAAATGGTTTCCAATTTTAGTCAACAAAAAATGTTTGAATCTAAACATTCATTTCAAATTCTGAAAGCCGCAAGATTTTCCGATATTATATACTCCCTCATTTCCTAAATAGGTGTCGTTTTTCACTTTGGCACAAATTTTAAGATTCTCAATAAATATGTCTTGATTTTAGGAAAATAGATATTGATGGACCAAAATACCCTTGTTTATTAATTAATACAGGAAGAGTGCTATAGAGTTAATAAGGGTAAAATTGAAAAATAAACAATTATTGCAGCATTGGAATTGTAAAGTGACACATAATATGGAACAAAAAAAATTCTCAAAAGAGACAGATATTATGGAACAGAGGGAGTAACTTTTAAGTTTTTCACGATCCAAGATGTTGCCGAAATTTTCGATTTTTTTTTGATAAAATATTACTAATTTTAGTGTGATTTTAAAAAAATATATATATTTTATTCTTTTTTAATAATGTTAGGTAAATTTACAATTATTTTAAAATTAAATTGGAACGAAAATTTAACTTTCAATCTGTTGATATATAATTTACTTCCGGTCGGAATATTTTGAAAATTCGTAAATCAAAATTAAGTAGATTGTTCCAAAATTGGAATTTGTCGGATTTGAATTGAGAGAACTTGAAAATTTGATTCCTACTTTAATACAAGTCGAAAAGTTTATTTACTAAATTTGTATAGGTTTTTAAAAAATAACATTTTATAGTTTTTCAAATGCTTACGAGTAAACTCATATAACTTATGGTACATTTAGATGTCTCAAAAAAAAAAAAAACTTATGATACATTTGGAGGGAAGGACTTAGTGGAGATATTTCAAATACATAATAACAAATTTCTTGCACTTGTTTGGATTGAAGGATTCGGGGATGTATTTTAAATCTTCACCTCTCCTTTTAGTTTAAATGGAGCAATTGATGTGGATTTCTCATCTTTTCTCCAAATCACTACCCCAAATTAAATCATTTCCATCCAAATGAAGCATTCGTTTGTTCTTAAGTTTTTTAATGTCATAAATGCCAAAAGAAGTCTAGTAGATAAAAAAAGTATGGCAATATAAATGGTAAATCAGTAGACAACAGTACAAAAGATTAATAACTAAAACATATCTAAAAATACTATCACATGTATAAATAGGTTGTTCAAAAATATATAATCAAGACCAAGATAAGTATGAGGGGATCATTTTGTTTTTTTTTTTTTTTTTTGTTAAAAGAAAGAACACAAAATTATTACATTACTTCATCTCCTAAACAAGAGAGATCTTCACGGGTAAACCCCAGGACAACTCACCTTTCAATCTGCCAACAATGACACTACATTGCTTTTGGACTCCGGTGCATCCCACCATGTTACCCAAGATTTTCATAATTTATCTCTTCGCTCAGAATATGATGATAGTGAAGAAATCATGCTAGGGGATCGTAAAAATCATCAAATATTGTATACGGGTTCTCTCATTACCTTGTTTATCTCGCCATTTTCACATGCGTACCAGAAATGCAAAAGAATCTTATATATGTGTATATAAGTTATGTTCTACTAATAATGTTACGATCGAGTTCTCACCATTTTCGTTTGTTGTGAAGGATTATCGAACTGGGGCACATCTACTGGTAGGGAAGCCTAGAGACGACATGTATCCATGGCCTACCCGCTCTCCTAACACCACACCTGCAACACAAATACAGACACAAGCCCACACAATAACCACTACTCATGTCCACAATGGCACCGGTGACTAGGCCATAGTTCTACTCGAACTCTTTGTCAAAATTTTCAGGTTATGCACATCTCGTGCCCTACCATAGACAAACACTTCTTCTGCAATTCTTGCAAGTACAATAAAATGATCAAATCTCCATTTTATCAATCTACAATAAAAAGTTCTTCTCCAATAGAACTGATTTATTCCGATGTTTGGGGTCCGGCACCTATCACCTCTATAAAGGATTTTCAGTATTATGTAATCTTTGTTGATCACTTCACAAAACATGTTTGGCTTTTTCCGAAGGAAACGAAGATCTGAAGTCTCCACTATTTTTCCTAAGTTTAAAAATGTTGTCGATAATTATTTTCCAAAGAAAATTATCTCATTATATTCTCTGATAATGGTGGAGAATTTATACATTTGCGTTCCTTTTTTTAAAGAAAATGGAATCTCTCACTTCCTTACACCACCCTATACACCTGAACCCAATGCTACTGCCGAATGCCGCCATCCCCATATTGTGGAGACATGCCTCACCTTTTTTCATCATGTTGGTTTACCATTAAAATTATGGTCATTTTCTTTCCAAGCTTCGACCTCTTTAATTAACCGTATGCCCACACCAGTTCTTAATAATAATTCATTATTTTTCAAACTTTTTGGCCGACATCCAAATTACTCAAAGTTTCGAGTTTTTTTATGTTTGTGCTATTCATGACTTCGACCATATAACCAAAATAAGTTGCAACCAAGGTCTGCACCCTGTATTTTTCTCGGTTATGATAAAAATCAAAGTGGCTATAAGTGTTTGACCCTGTGAAATCTCGTTTATATATTTTCGTCATGTCGACTTTGTCGAAACTTCCTTTCCGTACTATTGATATCAAAATCGAGATTAAATTAAGAATTAATGTCCTAAATAAATTGGTTATTAATTTGGATCTCGATTAAAAGTCCATAATAAATTTGGGCTTATATCAAATTTTTGACATTAAATTACAAATTAATAACCCAAATAAATTTGTTATCAATTTGGATCTCAAATCAAAGCCTGTAAGGAATTTGGGCTTTATATCGAGTCCACATTAAATTTGGGCTCCGCGAATGTATAATGTTAGTTAACTCAAAATAAGTACTAAATTCATATTCATTTGGGTTAACTATTTGGGCTTATAAAATCTAGTCCACATGAAGTTGCAAGTGTTCAAGTCCACCAGCCAAAGTTTCAAGTAAAAAACCAAAAATTGAGCCTATAAAAGGAGACATACAACACACATAAATACACACATACAAGGACACAAGCATCAAGTAAGGCGTACATCAAGCACTCAAAAGCTCTCAAGTCTTGAGGTCTTGCCACGACGAAGAACAACAACCGCGGAAGTTCTACATCTTCATCAAGGCACCATATCCACAAGACCTAGAAATCTCTAAATCTATTTCTAGATATCCATATCTACTTCCGCAATTCAAGGAAGAAATGAAGCTTTCAATTCAAGAACAAGCTTCGGCCCTTGGATTAAATCTATGAAAAGAATCAGATGAATCAACAAAGATTGTAACCCATTCCCCCCTGATTAATATTTATTTGTTCCTATTTTTTCTTGTCTTGTAATTTATTTTGGCAGACATTTAAAATTGTGGTTAACAAATTGGCACGCCCGGTGGAACCACTTTGCCTCTCATCTCCTCTCCTACGTCAAAGCGCATATCTTTTTGTTCAACGATCCAATGTCTCCAAAGAAGAACCCAAAACTCTTTGATCCAAAACGCTGCCGAAATTGCCACCGTTGTTGGTTTATCATCCACCGGGGGAAAGATCGATGATATAACTACGTCAGAAGGCTCAAGTTCCTCAGTCATGGAAGAGATTAACTACAAATCTCAAGCCTTCACAACATTGCCGGTTATGATGGTTGATGCGACTTCCGTGGATGAGCAACTAGCGCACTTGGCCCAAACAGTGGCTAATATTCAAAAAATAGTCGAATACAAAGATATGAAAATCGCTCAATTAATGGGTAAGTTGGAACAGTCAGAGGTTGGGGAGTTTAGCACCAAGCACGAATCTTACGCGCTTCGCAGCGAGAAAGCAAAGCAAGTGGAAGAAGCACAACCCAAGACGGACTTTATGCAAGGCCCCACTCATTATTCAATGTCTGTTGCCACGCTATCCGTTCAAAAATTGCGAGAGATGATTGCCAATACCATCAAAGCGCAATATGACCGACCGTCTCTCACCCATGTACTGAAAGTCGTACACTAAGCGGATCGATGCAATAAGGATGCCAGCGGGATACCAACCCCTAAAGCTTCAACCGGTAGAAAGGGGAATCCCAAGCAACATATCGCTTATTTCATTGAAACTTGAAACAATGCGGGGACTAATGGTGATCTCTTGGTAAAACAATTTGTAAGATCACTCAAAGGAAATGCTTTTGACTGGTACGTGGATTTGTAACCCAAGTCCATCAACAGTTGGGAAGATATGGAACATAAATTCTTGAATCGCCTCTACAACACGCGCCGTATTGTGACTATGATCGAGCTTACCAATGCGAAATAGTGGGAAGATGAACAGGTTGTGGATTAAACCTCGAAATTTTGAAGATTTGGCTACGGGTGCCCACGATATGGAGTTGAGCATCGTGAACATAAGAGTGCACTCCCGCTAGATGGTCAAAAAATGGAAATAAAATATTTCAAGAGAAAGAAAAGGTTCGCTAAAACCTTTACCAAGGAGTCAATGGCCGTAAAAATAGTTGGTTTCAAAATTCCTTCGAAGAACGAGGACGACAAAACCGGTGAGCATCGAATATCAAACGACGGACGTCGACCCACGTTAAAGGAAATGCAAGAGAAAGAATACCCTTTTCAGGAATCAGACGTCTCTCATATCTTTGATGAGCTGCTAGCAAGGAAATTGATTAACTTGCCGGAACCAAAATGGCCCGAAGAAGTAGGAAATATGAATGACCCAAAGTATTGCAAATATCATCGAGTTGTCGGCCATCCCATAGAAAAGTGTTTCGTGGTCAAAGAAAGATCTTGAGACTCACAAGAGATGGCAAAATAATACTAGATATTGAAGATGTTGCCAACTCAAATGTTGAAAGTGTCACGCCACTCTCAAGCGGCACATATCACGCATGGAACACCCAAAAATGCCCGTCTACACCAGCGAAGAAAGTGTCTGCATTTCAATTCGGATGTTTGGAACCACAATTGGTAAGAGCTTTATTTTGTGATGAAGAAGTCATTATTTCGTGAGGAGCTTTATCTGGAAGATTAGCAAAGTGGTCTATCATGTTCAATTAGTACAAGATCACGTTTGTGCCTCAAAAGTCTGTTAAAGGGCAGACACTAGCTAATTTTCTAGTCGACCATCCTATTCCGACAGAGTTGGAATTATCCGATGACCTTCCTGATGAAGACATTTTCTTTACCGAAGTTCTTCCGGCATGGGAAATGTTATTTGATGGGGCCGCCCGGTCTGATGGGAGTTCTTTTCGTGTCACCCGAGAAACAAGTTTTGACAAACTCCGTGGTACTGGGCGAGCTCTGCTCCAATAATGTGGCCGAGTATCAAGCTTTGACCATTGGTCTTGAAATGGCTTTAGAAATGAAATGCTATCAAGCCCGTATGTCTAAAGCATTCAATAAAAAGGTCCACCCTCTATCATTTCAAGTTGGGGGTTTGGTCGTGGCAGTAAGAAGGCCAATTACCCTCACCCAATGAACGGGGAACAAATTCACGTCAAAATGGGACGGCCCCTATGTAGTGAAGGAAGTTTACACGAGCGGCGCCTGCAGGTCGGTGGATAATGATGGATTATGAATTGGCCCCATAAATGGCAAGTTCTTGAAGCGTTACTACCCTTGAATAAACATCTACCTTCGAGGAAAAAAACATGGTAATTGATGTTGCATGTTCGCTTGAACTATGTTATGACTTGATCCCTTTGAGGAGGGTACGTAGGCAGCTTAGACCCATATTCTAAGTTCAGTCAAACCAAAAAAAAATGTTCTAAGTTGTTTGCTTGAACTATGTTATGACTTGATCCCATTGAGAAGGATACGTAGGCAGCTTAGACCCATATTCTAAGTTCAGCCAAACCAAAAAAAAAATGTTCTAAGATGTTCTCTTGAACTACGTTATGATTTGATCCCTTTGAGGAAGGTACATAGGTAGCTTTGACCAATATTCTAAGTTCAGTCAAACCAAAAAAAAACTGAGAACAAAAAACAAAATAATAATAATAATAATAATAATAATAATAATAAAGAAAATAGGATGGTTTATTTTACTGATCCGTCTGAAGGCAATGATGAACTGGGCACACCCTAAAAAATGAGGAATTTGCAATGGCCAATTCAAAAACCTTGGATGTCTCTTTCGATGGACATTAGTTGCTAGACTCGTCGTTCAAAGGTAAAAGCGTGGAGATGATCTTATTTCCTTTACCGTGAATAGCTTCGAAAGCAGGATTAGAAGCCACGTTATCAAGAGGAATGTCTCGCTTCCTAGTAGAAGTCTCTGCAACTTGCTCGATGTCTCCCTTTCCGATGGATGAAACATAACGTTCTTTCGGGTCTTTCGCTGAAGTTCTTTGAATAGTGTGACCAAGTTTGAGTTATAACTTAGTGTTTGCTCGTAAAAAAGTTTTCCAACTTTTTGCCCACCATTCCGTATATTCTTTAGTGACAAAGGAAAGGAAGATGTGTCACTTGCATAATAAGCTTTGAGGATGTGCCCAATAAAGTGCAAGATGTCCAAAATCGGATGAGTTCGTGTAACTCACAAGTTAGTATTTCTTTCTTCAAGTTGCACGAAATGCCTTGACAGAAACCATGTTGGCGGCTAAATCTATGACGGTTGTATGCCTCAATAATGTGTTATGCCTCACACCGAAGTGTCAAATAGCTGGATCACAAAACCACGAGAATATCTCTGCATTTGCTGGATAGTTTGGCACCGTGTATGACTAAAGTTTCTTGCTTGGAATACGACAAATATCGAAGCTTCGACATATTGATATTATGAAACAAGTCATGTGCCTCATCGAGATCAAAATGTTTGGCCATGTTCTCTCTCCTCCTTATTTCACCATATGAGCATCAATTATCTCGAGTTTGAATAAAAGTGGGTCTCGAGAGTGTGTCGTATCCAAGCATGGAGATAGTGAATGGGGAAGATAATAGAAGACTCGTCTAACTTCTCCGACGTAGATATTCCCCTTAAGCCGCGGTAGATGCTCGCTGGTACATGAATTGCCAAAGAAAATATTCTCCTCTAGCCATTCGACTTGAAACCTTGAAAACGGAGGCGCGTATCTTATCAATTGAGCCATGAGGGAGAACAAAACTACAAAGCCAACATGCAATGAACGCAGCCAAGTAAGTTTCTTCTTTAATGTCTTCCTCGATTTTGAGCGTTGCAAATGGTATGTCGTATTCCTTGGGGCGAGATAGCTTTGACCCGGTCGACCTTTCCACAAGGATTGCGAGAAAGTTTTGGCCTAGAAGTCCTCTTTCGTGATAACCTTAAAGGAGGCTCGCTATATTTGGCTGGTACTTTAAATCAGAAGTCAATCCAATCGCAAAGTAGTACGCCACTAGAATATTTTGAAAGTCTGTGGTACGCCATGAATAAGTATTTGCTGCTACGAGGTAAGGAAGTTCTACGAGAGTCATTATTGATGAGCTCTTTCGCTGAAGGAACCACTTCTTCGTAAAAGTCTCCATGAATGGGCAGCCCGCATAGTCCGTGTATGTCCCATAGGGAGATCGATAATTCTCCATTGGGCGTGTGCAACATGTTTATAGAAGGGCACCATAGTTCAAGGAAAGCTCGAAGCACCTTTTTTGTTGCAGATGTACGTGAATAGCGAGGCATGAACGGCTGCATATATCTTGGTTTGGCGAAGGGTATCCGCATGATGGCCTAACACGTCTTCCGTCCACTCCCAATAGCCGACGTGAAAGGACACCTCTTCGAAGTTGGACAGTGGGATCTTCAACAAGCCTCCCTTGAATGGGAAAGGACGATGTGGGAGTATAAAATCCATAGGTTTAGCTTTTTCATCGTGAAGCGAGGACTTCAGCAGCAAGACTCGTGAGCGGGAAGAATAGCCGGAACGAGAGTCAATTCTTTTCCTAGTAGCCTCCTCGGACCAATTGGAGAGGTGCATGGATTTTCCGATAGATCGTGACTGGGAAGATTGGGCTGTTTGAAGCCGATTCATGAACGCGCAAGGTTGTACCTTTGATTTTGAAGTTGTCCTTATCATTGCGAATAACAATTCATGGGAAAGGTTTGTTTCGATTTTCAATATACATCTCCACGAGTTCCCTAAAGATTATCAAAAAAAAAAAAAAAATCAGAACCATGAAGAGGAGTAATGGTGCGATTATGCTATAAGAAAATTGACTACAAATTCAGACATAAACATCAGTTTGGATTTTTTTTCTTTCATTGAGTAAAATTCACAAACACGTTGTGTGCGTTGCTCTACAAGATGATTGTTTGTGATAATGCAGGATGTTGGTTGTAATACCTACACGCAAGTGCATGTATTGTACAAGTAATATAGTGGAATTTTAAGTCCGAATATCGATCCCACAGAGAATATTTAATTATCTAATCCTGGACGCTAAATTCTACCAATTATGCTCAAGACCATCCTACACAGTCGAAAGAGGATTAATAAACTAAATTAAACTAAAGAAATTAAAGCAAATTAAAAAGACAAAAGCACGAAAGCAATTAAAAATTAAGATTTTATTAGAAAAAGCAAGGCTAGGATTTTATTCTCCCCCTATGTGATTATTAATCCCCCAATTCCTTCAATTATGCAAGTAATTAACTCGGATTATTAACCTGAGATGTTAAATTAATCATAACCCGCTTCCGCGGGTATTACGATCCTAATACTCTAGATTCAATTATTGTATTCCTACGCAATTAATTCTTGAACACATCATTAAGCATAAATCTCAATAATGGCTACCTAAGAGATTAACTATATTATTCCATTTTAATACCACAAGCCTTTTCTACCACAGTTCTAATTACTAACCCGATCTTTCGATTCATGCGGTTAACTATAACATAAAAGCACATAAAGTGATCAAGTTCATGCACTTAATAAAACAAGTAGAAGAAATAATGTGGAATTAAAACTTGCATAAAATCATGGAAAAGGGTTCATAAATCCCACATAGGGTTCGAAATAAAATCCTAGAAATAAAAGAATTAGCTACTCATGATTTAAAGTAAAAAAAAAAATTAAAATAATTCATAGAAGATAAATCTATGCTTGGAGTCTTCGAATCCTTCGTCTTCATGAGTGCTTCTTTGCTCTTGAAATTGCGTAAAAAAAACCTCCAATTGTGTGCTTGAGATGGCTTTTTTTAGGGTGGGAAAAATTGGGGAAAAGACAATTTTCTTGTAACTTTTGAAGTTTCTCTACTGCGCAGTCTTTCCTTCTTGGATGTTTGACTTCTTCAATTAAGTCCACATTTTCTTCTAAATTGTAGTTTCGACCCATAACTTATTCAATTCTTCAATTTGTGCATAAAACACAATAAATCAAAACATTAAGCACCAATTATCAATAAAATACACCAAAAGTTCAAATTAAAATATATAATTAAGTGTAAAAATATACACTTAACATGGGACAAAGCTTACCGTCTGATCAAGCAAAATACTACGCGAAGAAATGAAGAAATTTATACTGCTTATGCAATACGTGAATGAAGAATAAAGGCTACAACTAAGGCTCGTTTATATTTTCCTTCCGAATTGTTGATCAAGAAAGCAATAAAGATTGCCAAGGAAATTTCACAAGGCAAGGATTTCTTTTCTTCCTATAAATCGCTATATTCGCAGAGGGAGATTTATGTTCATAAGGACATTTCCAAGTTATTAATTTAAATAAATAAATAAATAAAAATTGGAAGATCTCGTTTGGTTCTACTGTCCGCCACTTCAATTTGGAAGAGGCCTTTAAGATGATCTCATGTATATGGTCTACATACACAATTAATATAGGACCCATCTTATCCAATAAAAAAAGATGGAAAAAGGAAGTTTGCTGCGTGGTTGATGTCGCTACTATCCCATATTGTCCACGTGGGCCATTAAAGGTTTTGTGGCTAATTCTCATATCAAGAATCTACAAATTGCGATTGAGCTCCTCAATTAAAATAAGATGGAATTTTGCAATCAAACCCCCAAAGTGAAGGCAATTCCAAATAAATCCTATAAGTTTGGTTTAATAATAATAATAATAAAAATAATACTTCAAGTCTCGTCTTTCACATATTCGATATGTTCTCCAACGAGTCTTGAAGTGGCGGCATTTGTTGACATCAAAATCGAGATTAAATTACGAATTGATGGCCTATATAAATTGGTTATTAATTTGGATCTCGATTAAAAGTTTATAATAAATTTGAGCTTATATCAAATTTTTGAGATTAAATTACAAATTAATAACCCCAATAAATCGGTTATCAATTTGGATCTCAAATCAAAGCCCGTAAAGAATTTGGGCTTTATATCAAGTCCACGTTAAATTTAGGCTCTACGAATGTATAATGTTAGTTAACTCAAATAAGTACTAAATTCGTATTCATTTGGGTTAAACTGTTTGGGCTTATAAAATCTAGCCCTCATGAAGTTGCAAATGTTCAAATCCACCGGCACAAGTTTCAAGTCAAGAAACCTTAAACCGAGCCTATAAAAGGAGACATACAACACACAAAAATACACACATGCAAGGACACAAGCATCAAGCAAGGCGTACATCAAGCACTAAAAAGCTCTCAAGTCTTGAGCTCTTGCCACGACGAAGAACAACAACCGCAGAGGTTCTACATCTTCACCAAGCACCATATCCACAAGACCTAGAAATCTCTAAATCGGTTTCTAGATATCCATATTTACTTCCATAAATCAAGGAACGAATCAAGCTTTCAATTCAAGAACAAGCTTCGGTCATTGGATTAAATCTAGGAGAAGAATCAGAGGAATCAACAAAGATTGTAACCCGTTTCCCCTTGATTAAATATTTATTTGTTCCTATTTTTTTTTTGTCTTGTAATTTATTTTGTAGACATTTAAATTTGTGTTTGACACATACACTAGATCTACTGAAGTCACAATTGCTACTTGGACTCCATCTCATTTTGTTATCCCAAACCAATAATTCTCCACCTCTTCAATCTCTCCACCACTGGCTCGAGCTTCCCTTATGGTTTATGATGTCACCAACGATATTCCTTCATCAAGCGAAATGATGGACTCCTCCTGCAACACTTTAGGTATGAATATATCTTGCAAAAATATTGATTCTAATGAGTGTTCATTTTCTACACAACCACCAACCCGTCCAAGCCACCCAATGATAACTCGATCGAAATATAATATTTATAAACCTAATCAGCGTCTTTGTCTTGCCACGTAAAAATTCAACCCCAAAACTCCTTCCTTGTTTTCTTCCTCTACAAAACCAAACCCCATTGAAAATACAAGACTTCAAGAGCCAAAATCTGTCTCTACTGCTCTTAAAGATTCTCGTTGGCGTGTTGCCATGCAAGAAGAACCTGATGTGTTAAACAATCAGAAAACATGGTCCTTAGTTTCTTCTCATATCTCATCTAATATATGTTGTTGGTTGGAAGTGAATTTTCAGGATGAAGTACAACTTCAATGGAACAGTCAACCGATACAAAGCACGTCTTGTTGCCAAAGGATTTCACCAACGGCCTGGTCTTGACTATGACGAGACATTTTCACCCGTGGCCAAGAATACAACTGTTAGAGTCGTCCTCCCTATTGCAGTTTCAAGCAATTTGTCTCTTCGACAATTGGACACTAATAATACCTTTTTTCATGGTCACTTGACCGGAGACGTTTATATGACTCAACCACCAGGCTTTATCAATGAACAATTTCCGAATCATTTGTGCAAGTTACATAAGGAAAATCTATGGCTTGAAACAGCTCCGAGGGAATGGTTCTCGGAGTTACAATTTTTTTTCTCTATCTATTGGCTTCCCTAATTCTGCATCTGATACTTATCATTCATCTTTGCTCATAATGGGATCATAATCTACTTAATTGTCTATGTTGATGATTTGATTATTATAGGAAATCACTCCTCGTCCATTGAGACATTTATCAAGAAACTCGGCTCATGGTTTTCTATCAAAGATTTGGGCGATTTAGACTTCTTCTTTTTTGTGGAGGTAATTCCAGCAACAATGGATTATTTCTTTCTCAGAAACGGTATATAATGGAACTATTAGATCGTGCAAATATGATTGGTACCAAGGCCGTTAAGACACCCCTATCGATGGGCAACACTCTATCTATCGCCAACAGTCCTCATCTTGATGATGTTAAAGAATATCGAACAATTGTTGGGAGCTTACAATATCTACAGCTCACGTGTCCAGACATAACGTATGTTATGAATAAACTTGCTCAATTTGCCAATCAACCTAATATGAATCATTGGACAACAGTAAAACGAGTTCTACGCTATTTGGGAGGCTCATTTGAACTTGGGTTGTTCTTGTCTAGCAATTCACCAATTTTCCTTCATGCCTTTTTGATGCTGATTTGGCTGGAAAAAAGGATGATCGCGCAAATACAAGTGCGTTCATAGTCTCCATTGGCTGTAACCCTATTGCTTGGAGTTCTAAGAAACAAAGATCGATCGCTTGTTCTTCCACTAAAGCCGAATATCGATATGTCGCTATCACTGCATGGAATTGTGTTAGGTGCAAGGCCTTCTCAATGAGGTTTCAATTTCACTTGCCACTCAACCGGTCATTTACTATGACAATCTTGGGACAACCTATCTGTTATAGTAGGTGACCAACAAGCCAACTTGTGGTTGTGGCCTTTCTTTTATTATTGTAATAAATAATCATTTTTCGTATTAATGAGAAAAACACCTTTTGGCATTCTATATCTTTGTCCCTCGCATAAGCATAGACATAGTCCTTAAAGTTATTATAATTACTTATATTTGATCTAGTAGAATCATGAGATATTTAGTTAAGTGATATAATTGTTAAACCATGTTCATAGTCAACAGGTTACGCCACCAATGAGGATATCAATTTTTTCCATTCGAGACTAGCACTTAATATATGTGTACTAAGTCTCATCAACAATCGGTATTGTGTATTGGCATAAATAAGTGAATGCTCATATGTTGATGAGTTCACTGAACTCCCTCATCCTTGAAATCTCTAAGTGGTTCTCAATAATCGAGTAGAGATCTTTATGACATAATTGTACACCATTAGTCCTTAAGACCTAGAGATCACTGTGACTTCACTAGAGGACCAGCTGTATCATGTACTGTCCTTGAGTTTCACCGAAGACCGCCCCAAGGGCCAGTGTTCGTGCAGTTCGAAATCTAGTGGGAGGTATGTGCATTGTAGTCGGGGATTCGATCGCTAGAATAGTCTTGGATGTCCTGTGTGTTCTTATAGTTTGTAATTATTAAGTCTCGGGCCAGAGCTGACTATGTGATGATTAGTGAATGTGATTCATTAAGTTATGAACGAACGATTGCAATACTTAGAACGATCGCACAATTACTGAAATATAAATAAGGTCTCGATGAACCAATGCCTCTAGTTCAATCGGGACATATATATTGAAGGGATCGTACTGTACATTAACTATATCACACGGTTCTTGCAGGCACTTCATTTGTATCTAGGGAATCATGACGCGTAGTTGCTAGACCCCAATCTTGATTTGTTGGGCGGTTAAGTTGAAACGAGCTTCATCTTAACTATGACTTTAGGGACGAGTTTGAAACACAATGGGTTGTGAGCCCACGGCTAACTTACACCTGAACCATCGATGGTCATACTACTAGTGCACTTGAATTCATTGAATAAACGGTCAAAGAATAAAATGTTGGTCTTTTCAAAATTGGAAGTCAGTACGATTGAGTCCAACATTCATAATTCTGAATTATGAATAACGAGAATGGAAAAGAAAAGAACTAGGCGATGATTTTAGTGAACCTTCTAAATTGGGAAGTTTCCCGATTAAGCAGGTATACTAAATTAGGGTTTCAAGTTTTAGAAATTGGAAATCGAGAATTGGCACTCGTATCGACGAGGACATTTCAGTGATTCTGAAAATGTAATTGTTATATTCTTCCGATCATTGGTTTGTGAGAAACGAGTAGAGAAAGGCGAACGAGTTTAAGTTGTTGGGGCCGATCCAACTTAAACATGTTAGGGTTGTGCACAAGACACTATAAATACAAGATTTATAAGTCTTGCACACAAGCAAGCAAACCCTAGATGCTGCCTCTCTCTCCCTCAATCACGACCGCCGCCACTTCTCAGTCTGTCGTCGCCGCCACCGTCGCCCGGTCTTCTTTTGTCTTTTCTTCTTTTATTTCTAACTTTAGCGTGTCTAGTGCCACATAATTATAAAACTCAGTGTTCGAGGTGAAATCCAAGAGGAGGAAGACAAGGCAGTCCGACAGCAGTAGCGCTGCCCGAAGACAGCGCGTGAATTGCACGCGTTGCCGCTGCCCCACGCGTCCGACGCAACCGCTCCTCCGCTGCTCCTCCCGACTGCATGGATTTGTTTCCGTGGCAGTTTATTTTGCATCCGATAGTTTTCCTCGCGCTTCAAGTGGTAAAATCAGATCCGTTTGCATTTAATTAAATTAATTTATATTATTAATTATGATTTGATATATGCTATATTGATTTTGCTTGAATGACTTATGAAATTATTTATATGCATGATTCTTGATTTAATGTGAGCATGCTAATTGTTTAATTAAGAGAAAATTAAATATTATGCATATATGTATTTTAATTTTCGCCGGAAGCAATAAGGTACGCATTTAATTGTTAAATTGTGCACGTGACTATATGTAAAATAAGTTTTCTATATAAAATTTTTGTTTTCATCTGCGTACACGTTCCTGATTCCCAACACTATCTTTGTGCAAATCATGTTTTCTACTCGTGCATGAAACATATTGAAACATATTGAAGTGGCTTATCACTTTGTTCGAAAGCTTGTTAAGAATGGCTAATTACATGTTTCTCATGTGTCAACCAATGCTCACTTGGCGGACCTCCTAACCAAGCCACTCTCTGGCCCAACATTTGACAGTTTTCGATCCAAGATTGGCATCTTTGACCGACATGCCATGTTGCATGGGCATCTCAAGGATATCACACCATCTTAGCTAGTTTCCTTATTTACATAATTAGCTAATTCTCTTATTTGCGTGATTCTGTTATAATATTTTTTTCCAGATTTGACGTAATTAGAATAGCTTGATTAAAGCTTGATTGAGTCAATTCTCTTGTATAAATTCATTCTCTGTACACCAATGAAGTGTGATAAAAAAAGCTTGTGAAACCCTTTTAATCCCCACAATTATCTCTCTATGCATTTGCTGTTCGTTTTCTCTCTATTTATCTCTTTCTAATGTTGTTTACATTATATTTTACTACATCATTCCACGACCACCAAACCACAGAGTTTAAGTAAATACGCCATTTCACAACACCTAATATCTAATATCAACTTCTCCCATATATAACAACGTACTTGCCCAAATAGAAATATAAGAATCATTTGAACATATGATCTGCCGCCATATTTTTACATGTACATGCAATTGTTTTTCTTGGTAAGAGAAAATAATAGATTATAAATCCCTTACTTGAAGAGCAAATTTGGCATTTTTACAAGGAAAATCATCTTCCAAATACTTATTTGTTGTATTCTCATATCTCTCAGATAAGAAGAAGTTTTGAAGGGCTTGAGACTTGAGCTTCACTTTGACTTGGCTGATGAAAATTGCCTTCACTGGTCTGTGATCCGACAACTTCGATTCAACCCTTTCATATTCTTGTTGCTTCAACCCTTCACCGCGCCATATTATCCTATCACACCTATAATATTTACCCACACCCCTAAAACATTAAATTTACTTCTAACTTTAAATTAGTTAATATTGCAATAAATTTATATAATATTATGAAATAAATTTTATATATATGTTCCATAATTTACTTTAGCGAAATAAACCATTAATTAGATTCTTTTACATGGATAAAATATATCAGAGTATTAGTACATTCAGATTTGCACTCCTAAATAACATACATGCATGTGTACGTTTGTATTAGCATCTCCTAGATGTTATTACATGATCGGGGTTTTTATTGCATTCAACCCCTCAGAGTGTAATATTGAATTACTAAAAAAATTCTCGTATTATTAATATTAGCAAACACCCTCATATGATACTTGTTTTTAGCATACAACCCCTAAATGGTGAGATTTTGCGGGAAGTTTGCTACAAAAATTGAATCATAGGGATATATTTGGGCTTCGTTTAATTGAATTGGATTTAATGAGTAGAGAGAAACGAGAAAATTACCATGCTGGAGCGCGTTTCTTTTCGCCCTTTTTAAATTCAAGCCTGCCGTAATAGTCATCTGAATTGGGATAGTATTTGTATGTTGGACCAAATTTAATGCTTCCTTCACACCATCCTTCAAATACCTGATCTTCCTTCAGTTCCATTCTTAGCTACACATTTTCACCACATTTTTTATTTAATTAGTTACTATTTCATTACACCTATATCTATAAGTATAAAGCATATTTTCTCCCCCAGTCGTAAAAACCTGTGATCCATAGCCAG
>NW_012193036.1:293664-334184 GCF_000504015.1 Erythranthe guttata | reverse complement strand
AAAATAAATAATAATAATAATAATAATAATAATAATAATAATAATAATAATAATAATAATAATAATAATAATAATAATAATAATAATAATAATAATAATAATAATAATAATAATAATAATAATAATAATATATATATATATATATATATATATATATATATATATATATATATATATATATATATATATATATATATATATAGCAGATTTCACATTAGCAAATAGTGCTCAATTCAAATATCTAAACACGCCAACTATACAAATGATGTGATGCATGATTGTACACTCAATGGATAAATTAGATATAAGAAACCAATAGGAGATATAAAATACTATTAAAAATAAAATATTCTAGGCTATATTATTGACTAACTTAGTAAAAATAAGTTAAAGAATAGGAGATAAAATACCATTTGATCATATTAAAAAATAATAGGATTATAATAAGCAAATAAAATTAGTGGCTGAAACCTGATCATATTGCAATAATGCGTTCCAGTCTGCTTTGTTTACTAATACTCTTGTCGCTGAGTCAGCCAATGAGATTCTGTAATTCAAATCCCCTAGAAATATCACTTGGCTGCACACCACAAATTAAAAAATTAGTAAAAATACATAAAAGTATATTAATTGTTTTGCAAGTAGTGACATATCATACTAATTACACTAGCTTTTAAATAAGGCAATTAGGCAATTAATTCAAACTCAAACAATGAATCTCCGATGTTGCAGTAACATGTTGCCGTAATATATATATATATATATATATATATATATATATATATATATATATATATATATATATATGGTAAATCGACGATCTCGTACAATAACTTGCAAAGCATATGAAAAACTTATAACAAACTAGCATGATCATGTGTGACAAGCTCCACCTTGCGACAGTTGACAAGGGAACTCGAACCTGTGTTAATTGACACAGACTTACTTGCTTCAACCGCTATTAGTAAATTATATTGTTGCTAATCGAGGTGGTTAAGCTACCGATTAGTAAACTAAGTAGGGTTGAAAACATCCAAAAACACCAATCTTAATTTAACTAACACTCCATGTGATTAACATATATATAATCATAACAAAGCAATTTTTTTTAATCATTTTCAGGCGGCTTGATTGATATAGACAACATTCAAACTTATAAACAGCCAATAATTGGTTGTTTATATGCTCGTAATCTGATTGGATTATTCCCCCTGTACTCCTACTGTAGTTTAATTATCTATTAAACAATGAATATTAATTATTATAATAGAAAGAGACTAATTGTTTGCTTCTAATAACGAAAATATTATTTGTACGCATGGTTTAGGACAAAACATAAATCGTACCTTTTTTTTTAAATAAAAACAAAAACAAAAACAAAAACAAAAACAATAATTATTATTTAATTAATACATACTCGTGATCAAGAATCTTTGAGGGAAGATCAAGTGAAGGGCCTTGTGGAAAAATGGTCCTCGATAATATTTCAATTACGTTTGAATTCCTGCACTTATGGTCGCCTTCTCTACTACCCGAGGCCAAATGGCTGCACACGAAGCAAAAGCTCGTTTCGTGTAATATAAATCTTACCGACACGGAACCCTGCAAATTCGCAAGTTAATTTAGTCAAAAACACCAATTAATGTCACTAACTAATTCGGGTTTATTGCAACTAGTACCCGAATTGCTAAAAAACTATCCAATGTTATTTTATGGCAAGAAACCGTCTATGATTCCATTTTTTCCCCCTAAACAGGAGTACTAGTCAGCTAAAAAAACTCAAATCACAGGGGTGTTTTTGCCAATAAACTTAATATGGGAGTAGTTTATTAGCAGTTCAATATAACATAGGGGTACTAATTGCAATAAACTACAAACCAAACATGTGAGATTAATTCATGGATCATATATTATTCATTATTTAAATTTAAAATTGTATATGTAACATATGTACTAAATATTACCTTATTGCCTAAACAACCCATGACTCCACAACCAACGCATGAAACACTGGCGTTCCGGAGGTACGGGCGGAGCTCGTCACGAACCCAAATTGAGATCAATATTCCTACCATTTGCTTACTAATGACGCATCTGAAACTCGAGTTGTCATTATTATAATTAATCGGTTTGAGTTTGTTTTCTTCAACAATTTGTTTGTCTCTCTTCGCTAGAGCTTCTCTGATTAACGAATTCCATTGCATGGAAATCTTGCTCTTCTCCGGTCCTAGCACATTTTCAACTCTAAGCGGCACAACTTCTTGAAACCTGCAGATCATCATCGTCACACACACACACACATATATATATATATATATATACAATTAATTGAGCATCACATTAATTTCTTTTTCTATCATCAATTTCTTGAATTAGTCAAAAAAAAGAAATTTACCCGAAAACATAGATATCGCAGGCGTTGGTCGGGTCTACAAACTCATCCATATTAAAACCGTCAATTGCCGTTACTCCTCCAACATTCCAAGTGCTAACAGACACCCTTTCGATATGATAACAAATAATATAGTAATATATAATGTTGAGAAAAAAAAAAAAAAAAAGATTCATCCTTGAGAAAATAAAGTGGTAAAAATAAATATTGTAGTAGAGACTTAATTACTTGATATTTCGAGTTTCTTCTTCGCGGACCTCGTTGGTAATGCTGTTGTCGGGACATAGAGACTTGATGCCATTGAAGCAAGGAATTTCCATCAAGGAATCATTTCCGTCACTCGGAAAATCTGCGACAAAATTGTTTCCAACCAATTTTCTTCCCAAGATTTTACTTGCAACCAATCTTGGCCACATCACCTTCAAAATTTTAGATGTAATAAATCAGACATGCAGCAGTACTTTTATTCACTAACAAGTGTGTGTTATTAGATACAGATATATATATAGATAGACAAATTAAAGAGAAAGTATGGGGTGGGCTTACTTCTCCTTTAACTCCTCCTGGCATAGCTAGCTAGCTAGATGAGATGAGATGAATAATCAGTGGTTTGGATATTAATAAGTGGTTTGGATATAGTTATTAATGATTAAGGTTTGGAAAGGGATGGAAGAAAAGAAATGTCCAACTATGGAGATAAAAAGAGAAGGGACTGCAACTTGTAAATATAAGAGGCTAAACCGAGTGACGTTATGGTGATGGTTACAATTTACATAACTAAACTAAAAAAAAGAAATATATATATGTATAAAATAATAAACATATCAAATAAAATTTCAATATTCGTTAATACCGAATAATCATTTTTTTGGCAAAAAGAAAAACAAATACATAACCGAATTACCGATTTTGTATTCAGTATGTGTCAGATTTTCAGCTTGATCGATTTACCGGTGAGTATCCAATACAAGAAATAATTTTTTGAGCGAGAACACTAATGTTATGTTAATATGGTTGTGTTAATGGGTATCACTAATGCTATAGAGTGATAATAAAAACCGAATGTCACTTTTACGAGTGCAATAAAAAGGGATTTAGTGACAACAAAAGAAGTTATTAGTGATAACATAAAAATGTTCTCACTTAATATATCTATTTAGTAACAACGTTTGATAGTGTCACAATTGCAGTATAACTAATTTCATTTTTTTCCTCTAGTGACCCTATACAATACTCGTTCCTTTTCCCGTCAAAAAAGGCCCTATACAATACTCCATTCGCCACATATTATATGTCATTTTGGGGATTGTGCATATATTAAAATAGTCCATAAATATGCATCAATTATACTAAAAATAACATGATAAATACTAAAATACCTTTGTCATTCATTATTTTTTAATTAATTAATTAAGAGTGATAAGAGACAAAATTAATAAAAATGCAATTAATACTTTATTGAAACTCTAAAATGACATACAATTTGGAATAAAAGAAACACCCCAACAAATATATAATATGAGACAGATGGAGTATTAATTTACTAGTCTTGCAACGTTTCAATGGATAATTATGGAAATATACATAAATCTGATTTTAGAGTTCCGCATGGCAACAAATCTATTTATAACTCCATCAAAGTTTTTTTTTTTGGCAAATGGCAAATAGGTCAATGACAAGGAACTTAAATGCACATAGGTCTACATAAAAACTAGTTTCACAAATAAAACTATCACAATGTATTTTGTCTAAAATACCCCTCGTAATATAATTTTCATCAATTCCAGCAATTATACTAAAATTTCATCAATATTGCACTTTGACCCCATATTTGAACAAATATATAACATTAACCCCCTATTTTTACAATTTTTGGAAAAAAATATTTTTTTTTAGAAAATAAATTTCTTTCAGAATTTTTTCGGGCCAGATTCCCACGTTGACATTTTCTTTCTTTTTTTCTTTTTTTTTTCTCAAATTTGTTTTTCAGCAGGCCAGCCGCCATTGACCGCTTGATCTCCGGCGTTGATTTTCTTTTTAATTGTTTCTACCTAAATTACTGTGTCATCAACAAAATTATTGTCTAAGACAGTAATTTTACTATTTTAACAAAATAGTAATATTAGTAATATTATTGTCCTAAACAGTAATATTACTGTCGGAGACACTAATATTACTGTCGGAGACACTAATATTACTGTCGAAGACAATAATATTGCAGACCAAGACGATAAAATTAATTAATACATTAATATTACTATTTTAACAACAATAGTACTATATGAGACAGTAGTATACAGTTAGGACAGTAATATTACTTTCTTTGATTGCAATATTACTGTCTTAGAGAGTAATATTTGACCGGTGGTCAACAGCAGTGGCGGTCAAATTTGGGGTGGAAATGGAATTAATGGTCAAAATTGGTTTATTTGTGAAATTGAGCTAAATTGGGGTGTAAATCATGAAATTGGAATTAAATTAGTGTTTCAAGGAGTTAGGAGTAATTTTGGTATATATGAAAAAGTTTTCCTTATTAGCAAGTAAGTTTGAATGAGGTGGATAAATTTGCAAGATAAAAAAGTAGGATATCCATTTTTTAATTAAGTGCCCTTGTTCTGGGCCTATTTGTCATTTCTTTCCATTTTTATTTAATTGGTGATTGGATTCATTGTCGAGTACTATGCCGAGATTCCCCGCATTTGCAAGATAATGATGAGGATGATGTATGTGAAAACGGGGCTTATGAAATCCTAAATCTGCTGAAATAGATCAGGTGATTTTAAATCGTAAATTTACATAAATAACTATCCACCAAGTACACATATACATGCGAATGTATGTTGATATATGTATGTACATCAATACTGTAAAACTATATAGTGTATTTCACTAGTTATAGGTTATACAAAACCGTGAAGACGGATTATCAAACGGTGAAATAGATAGATATGTACATCTCAAATTATTTATTGTATTTATATATGATTGGATCTATACGTGACCTCATCAAATATTTATCATGTCCGTCTAGCTTCCTTACTGTCAATAATAATTAATAAACATTAATTAGAAAATAATAAGAGTTTTAATTAACAAGTAGTATTAATAAAAAAAAGAAAAAAAAAATATATTTGACAAGTTACGTTCACACACATGCCTAGTTATTTTAGTTACATGGGCATGTCGCTGTCTGCACCGCGAGCACCCATAATCAACTCTCTTGCCTGTTGGTTGAGTTGATTGGATGAGGAATTCTGAGATTGATGGCCAATATATAAAAGGAATAATATTACGGTGATTAATATTTTTTGTATTTTCTTGGTGTATTTTAATTTGAAAGAGATGTTTTATATATATTGTTTGTTTTTCATTTAAAATATTTGTACGTATTGGAAAAGAATTATATTGCAAGTGGCCATCTTCAAATCACCATTAAATAATTCCCATGCACAAACAATCTGATCTGTAATGCCCCTACAACGGGAGACCTACGACGTAGTGGGCATCTACCTATACTATGTGAAGATATATATATATATATATATATATATATATATATATATATATATATATATATATATATATATATATATATATATATATATATATATATATATATATATATATATATATATATATATATATATATATATATATATATAGATATAGAGATCTATGTTGCATGTTTGCGTGTTTGATTTAGTCTGTGTATATATATTCTCTCTCTCTCTCTTTTACGTTTTCGTTAGAATGAAAGGGTTTATGAGATGCTACACCCGATGAAAAGTATCGAGTGATTTTGCACCAGCCAGAGAACTATACAAATAACCACTCGGTCACTAGACACATATACACATGGATGTGTGCGTTATTATGAGCATACACTAGAACCTCGATAAATTAATACCCGATAAATTAATAACCTCGCTTAAATAATAAATTTTCCCAGTCCCGACTCGGGGACAATGTGCTAAATTAATATTTCGCTAAATTTATAAGATAATACAAATTCAAAAAATTTAAGAAGCCCCATATAATATAATTTAATGCATAAAAATAAGTCTTAAATTACATGGTACAGTACATATAGATCTATGCATGCTTAATACAATATAATTTATTTGTCGTTTGTTTCTTGTTGAAGTTCACATTACTATAATTTTCTTCCCTAATTTTTCTTAACATGGTTAGAACTTTCGATATAGTTTTCTCATTACTCAACAGAAAATTGTTCTATATCATTGCTTCTTTAAGACCTTTCGTTCGTGAAACGGGCTCTATAGTGCATTGAACTAATGGTATAATGAATAATATACACGTAAAAAACTTTAAAAATATGTATTTATTGAAAATAATAATAAAAATAATTTCATAAATTAATAAATTGTTAATTAATGTATAAATTAATAATTATTAATTTATCGATAAGTTAATATTTCGCTAAATTAATGGAATTTTGATGGCCCGAACTGTATTAATTTATCGAAGTTTAACTGTATTATTAATGGTTAGCTAGAATCTAATCACCTGATATATTTCATCAAGTGCAGCAACTACAAAATCGAATTAAAGTCAAGGGTGAAGGTCCACCTCAAAGGTATGGTTTTCTCATATCCACGAAAGTATTGACACATATTGTTTGTTAGACGATGCCAAATTTTAACAAGTTCAACTAATATTGTGCAACTTGAGAGCTATAATAATATAATGATGCTATAGCCTATAGCCTATAGGCTAGTGTATGTGTGTGGTGAGAAAGAAGTGATGCATCGTGCCATTTGACTTCTATTTTTGTCCCACTATGTTTGTTTTTGTATGTAAAGATTTTGTCTCTAGCTAGCTTGTTTTATTTCTCGATCATTTCATTTACAGTTTTAAAACAATAATTACAATTTTGGTCCCTCATGATTGGACCGATTCCACTTTTGGTCTCCATTGTTTCAAATGGATCAAAGTTCACCTCCAAGGTTCAACTTTAAACACTTTCGGTCCCTGCCGCCCGTTAGCAAGTTACATAAAACACTATTTTGTGGCCAAAATTGAAATTTTAATTTTTTTCGTGATGAAAAATAATTAAAATTTTAGAGTTACTACTTATAATTAAATTTTTAATAATAAAAAGAAATTAACTAAACAAATTGTTTTTAATTATTAGAAACTCTTTGACACCATAAAAAGAAGGTTAATTGCAAAAAAAATCATGACGAGGGCAGTTAATTAAAAAAAAATATCCAACGTTTTATCTTTCAAATAATTCCAGCTCATTCAAACTTATATGCATATAAGAAAAATATTTTTATATATATCAAAATTACCATCAATTCCTTAAAAGGCAATTCAACTCCAATTTCATGATTTACACCAAATTTAGCTCAATTTCACCAATTAACAAATTTTGACCCGCCACCGCCGGTCTCCGGCATTGATTCTTTTTTTTCTATTTTTTTTCTTAAAAAAAACATTTGAATTAATATTACTGTCTTAGCTGCTAAATTAATGATTCCAACAGTAATTTAACTGTTAATTGATTTTTTTTGAAATTTTGTTTTAAAAAAAAATTATTTTAATTAATATTACTGTCTTGGCTGCTAAGTTACTGTCTACAACAGTAATTTAACTGTCGAAAATAGTAATTTAACTGTCTGAGACAATAATTTTGTTGTATTAACTAATTTTATCGTCTTATCCTGCAATTTTGTTGTCTTCAACTGTAATATTACTGTCACATATCATGCAATAATATTACTGTTTGAGACAGTAATATTAGTAATGTTACTGTTCGGGAAAGTAATATTCATAATATTACTGTGGTAAAATTACTGTCTCAATCAGTAATATTACTGTTTGGCACAATAAGATTATTGTTTGGGATAGTAATAATAGTAATATTAATGTTATTGTATTCAACATTACTATTTCAGACAATAATTTTGTTGTTAACACAAGAAAAAAACAACGCCGGAGACAGTAATATTACTGTCTCAGACAGTTAAATTACTTTGTCCGAAAGTTAAATTATTACTGGAGACAGTAATTTAGCAGTCAAGACAATAATTTTAATTAAAATAAAATTTTTGAAGAAAAAATTCCAAAAAAAAAGAATAGTCAGCTCCGGAGACCGGCGGTCAAAAGCGGTTGACCAAAAAAATTTCAGAAAAACAAAAGTTTTGAAAAAAAAGTCAACGCCGGAATGTGGCTGGGAAAAAAAATCAGAAAAAAAATTATTTTCAGAAAAAAAAATTAATTGTTCAAAAAGTTATGAAAATGGAGGTTAATGTGATATATTTGTTTAAATTCGGACTCAATGTGTAATATTAAGAAATTTAGATTATAATGGATGTAATTGATAAAGAATATATTATGGTGGGATGTGTTTATTTGGAATAATATTTTTTATTTAGATCAATGTGCATTTAACTCCCTTGTTATGTCCCTCTTTGTCATTTGCCCTAAAAAAAAAAAAAACCCAACCTTAAACTCCTTAAAAACAAAACCACAAAGAAAAATAAAAATTATTTCCAGCACCAAAAATATTTTAATTCAATTTTTTGTCGGTTTGGGAATTTTTTTTGGGGTTTGGTTTTTGAGGAGTTTTAAGGTTGTGGTTTTCTTTTTATGGTGTCAGAGAGTTTTTTATTATTAAAAATAATTTGTTTTAGTTAATTTATTTTTGTATTATTAGATATTTAATTATAGGTAGTATATTTTGAATTTTTAATTATTTTTTAGCCCTAACAAAACTAAATTTCTTTGGTCTGAGAAATAGTGTTTCCGTTACATGCTAACGGGCATGTGACGACGGGACCGAAAGTGTTTAAAGTTGAACCTTGGAGATGAACTTTATTCACATTAAAACAACGCGGACCAAAAATATAATCGAGCCAGAGGGCCAAAAAATGCAATTCTACCCTAAGATTATGATATTGATTGGATAAATACTTTTAATTATTTCCAACCCCATCAAGAAATAAGTGATATTTCTTCATTCTCCGAGCTTGAAAATTCACCTTCAAGTATAATCAATAATCAAGAATTTATCCATGAACCTGATGAATATTCCGAGAATATTGTTTCCTCTCAATCTTGTGATCAATTGTTTGTCGACGATGAGTATTTGCAGCCAATTGGAGCTAAAATGAATTGCAGTTGACCATTAGCACACGTGTGCAAGATCATATAGATACATTCCACCGCAACTACATACAGAGTATACAAATAGTTCATGCTTCATTGAAATAAGGGTAAATTACGAACACCCCGAGGTATGATCAATTTATAAAAAAAACTTCTCTTGTTTGGATAATTATATTTACCCCTCAACTATGATTTTTTCTTACATCTCCACCATTATGGTGTCAAATTCAACATCATCATCTAGATTTCGTGGAATGTGCTCTAGTTTGTACTCGTTTTGTGTAAAAATACAGTTTCTGATGCACCACAATCTGATATATACAAGCCTAAAAACACATATGATGATCATCTGACTTCAAAATGTGGAGTTCGAATGGGATAAAACGGGTACAAAAGTGATAATATTCCATATAATCTCGAAGATTCCACTAAATTTAAAACCGCAAGAGTGGACGTGTAAGAAGATTTATAGTTGAGGGGTGGTTGTAATTATCCAAACAATAGGGGGATTTTTGTAATTTAACCATACCAGAGCCGGTCTTGGAGGTAAGCCAGGGAAGCTTTGGCTTACGGCCCCACTCCACAAGGGGGCCCCACAATTTTTTTTCATAAACCACTATATGGCCCCAATAATTAGTTATATAGCACATTTTAGTCCATAAATATATGATTAGATGTTGTTTTAATTTATATGTTAATGGAATATTTTATAATCTCAACTATTCAAAAAATATAAAGAAAGACCAATTTAAATATTGTGTTTTGTAGATAATATTTTTTATAAATTAATTATATAATTACTTATAGTATGTTATTAATATCCAAATGTATATGCCAATTTTTTTAAGATTATAATTAAATCTTAAACCAAACATTCATATCAAAAAAGATTGAAACGAACTGTTGTCGGTTGAGATGAACAATATAATGATCAATATATGTACTTTTAATATTTTTGATCAACGATTGTTTTTTTTTTCCTCCCCATAGTGTGTTGTTTATGCATGAAATAGATGCGTATATCATTATGTCATCAAATGTTTTTACAATGCCAACAAAATTAAGGTTCGTATTTGATATATTTCAAATTCATGTTTTTATTTTCAATAAGAGAGAAAAAAAATTTGTTTATTAAATAATATATTTGTTAAAAATGTGTGCCAATAACAGTATAATTTATAAGATACTATGTAAAAAAATCAAAGCGTTAAACTCCGCTTAGGACCCCAAATTCTCAGGACCGGTTCTGAACCATACCTTAGGGTGGTTGTAATTTATTCTTGAAATAATAATTATGTGCTCAAGACTTTATACCTCTACTCTGAGGAAAGAAACTAGAAACATGTTTACATTACGATTATTATTTTTCTAAAGAAACTAGAAACGTGTTTACCTAACAATTATTATTTTTCTTCTTTTTCTAATTCGTTTGTTATATGTTCCCACAATCTCAATCTTGAACGAGGATTCAACAATCATCCAATCGGAAACACTATGCCAAGTCCGACGATCACATTAATCAGCATGCCGTATGCAATGCCATTAATGTCAATTTTGTTGGAGATCGTCAGTGTATTAGGAGATGTACGTTTTGAACGATTGGTTAATCAACAATCTTAGTTCCAATTGTGCTAGTACTTTATGCAGGAATTCATGTTTCCGTGACTTTTTCTGTGACTTCATACGTTTTATGGGATAAATGTTGGCATTGGGATATAGCAAAAACATATATGCACGCGCCAATGGTCACAATCAAGATTTTGACAGACCATTTGGAACTAAGAAAATCAAAAGATTCAATTTTTCATGAAAAACTTGGTAATCCAAACCAAATTCAGAATAAAACCCACTAATGCAAATCAAATTTTGAATAAAACTCACGAATGTATTGACATTTAACAGAATATTTTGATAATTTGCCAAACATTTCCAAAACATGATAAAAAACGAATATATGAAATATAAAAAACCCCACTAGTGCATAAATATTGTTTAGTGAAAGTACATGAACAATTTTTTGATCGAGGAAATCCCAGTAGTCATAGGGTGATCTCCGATCATATTGAGTAGCAGTAAACACATAATTTTCACGAATCCAGATCATGATACAAAAGGAATACATTAAATCATATTTATAAGAAGTACTGTCCTAATCAATGTCTAGTATTGTGTCACCATTCTTTAATCTAAATAATGTTATTCATTTACTAGAACTATCCAGTAGACTTTAGAGTGTCTAAATATAAATATTTTACTCCAAAATGTTAAGAATTTTTTCTAAAATAATTTTGATCAAGTTTCTAGAAATTGGATTTATTGGAATAGTACTTATATAGAATTTTGTGTTGGACTCTTAACTTGAAAATTCGCAACAAATAATCATTTCTTAAATCTTTATTTTTTTTATTATTTTTTTCTTTTTCTTTTTTGGGTCTGTTTACAATGTTGTATGAAGAAAGAGATGATGCCGAAAGATATGCAAGCCAAGAAAAGTTGTGGTTAAGGAGAAAAAGGAGAAAACTGAATCCTTTAGAGACCAAAGATGAGAATGAGATGAGAAGAAAAATCTTGTTATTGCCAGGGTGGAAATGGAGATTGTGCAAAGGCCGCTTAAAATGTCGACAATTTTGAAATCTCAATTGGAGTGGTGTCAAAACAAACTTAACTTGGAATTCAAACGAGGGAAGGTTCTCAGGGTTCCTACTGAGTAATTTGTTCCTTTTGTTGCGATCACCGCATAACTTTTGCGATTTTGAATGCCTTGTTTGGTTCCCGACATAATAATGGTCAAGATAAATATGCAATCTAATCCAAACATAATTGTATAACATGAATATGCCATGTTTCTCCGCACATAAGTGCATAAGTTTCTCAATCTAAATTTTCTTTTTCTAGGGTTCAATGTAAGAAAATGGAAAGGTAAGTGGGTCGAGTCGGGATCGGTCGATGTGGGTGATGAATCTAGTATCGGATATAGAAATGGAAGGACTGAATTTAGTAACCAGACAAATTGATATTGTGAAACCTAGCATTAGAATTTAGAAGTGATGGTTAATAAAGTATATCACCTTCAGAAAACAATAATGAATCGAAATCAAACATATGAACCGTAGCGCAAACACTGGGAATCAAAATCTAAGGTTTTCTAAGTAGTTAGAATGATAATCATCAGAAATCGAATATAACCCGAGTAGAACTTGAATACAGTTGATATAACAAGTTAAAAAAAAAAGCAAATGACAAATAAGAGGGCTTAACATGTCACACTAATGAAATAGAACAATGCTAGAACATCAACGTATAAGAGGTCCATATCATGGTTCAAATGGATACTCGACATATATCATCGAAATGAGAACATGATGAAACATCATTTGAGTTAAAACTTAAAGCTATAGACATTAAATTAAAACAAAATAAATGAGTCTAATCATTAGAGAATCAAAATTGATGTGCCTAAGAGGGCTTTTGGCCAAACTAGAGGGAAAAACTCACTTGGTGGTAAAACTCATACACTATTGTCTCACATCGAAACTTTACAAGAAACTAGTAGTCAAGACCTCTTATAAATACAAGGTATGGTTCATTTGGTAAGGTAGCTCTATTTTAGGTGATATTTGAGTCTTTTTAAAATATCATTTCTAATCTCTAACTTGAGCATCAGAGTGTAATTGCGGGTCCCCGGCGAGTCACTTACTGTTTCTATTGGTTTTGCAGACCCCTAGCCTTCTCGATCCTGGGCTTGAAGATTGTTTCGTTGGGCTTTAAGACTAGTGAGCTGATTCGTGCGTCTCAAAGCAACATCAAAAACTAAAAAGCGGCTGGAAGGGAAGGAAAAGAAAACAGGACCTTTACATGTTGATTTTCTAGCGAAAAATCAATAACTAGATGCTGATTTTTTCTCAAAAAATCGACAACCAGATGTCTATTGACTGCGGTTATTTGGAATCCCAAACTTCCTAAGGGGATATACAACAAAAATTATATATTAGGACACTTGGTTAGAGACATATTTATAAAGGGGTTATTTGATATACACTCCTAATATGGAAAATAAATAGGGATAGATAGGTCCACCGCTAAAATTATTTCTTTAAGATATCTCGTGAGGCAAAAGTACTATTGTGCCTTTATGTGCAATTTTCGCACAACTGCAATCAACATTTCCACCAACTACATTTAGCATTCTGGATCTGCATTTATAATTCCTATATATTATTTTATTGTTTTTATTTATTATTATTGTATTTTTTTATAAAATAGTTTTTTTAATCTTTTGAATTTTTTTAATTTTTTAATTTTTTTTAATTAATTTAAATTTTGATAAGTTTACTGTACTAAAATCGCTACACATAGGGGTGGAAGTCGGAACGAAATTTCCGATTTCCGCTGAATCCGATCCAATTTTGGAACGATTTTTTGTAGTTCGAATTTCGAAATTCCGATTTCCGATTTCTTACAAAAAAATCGGATCAGAATCGTAATTATATATGAATTATTCGGAATTTCCAAATTCAGAACTGAAAATAATTCCAACATTTCTGATAATATTCGGAAAATAATATTTCTTTCTTATACTGATAATAATTAATAATTCGGTGATTAATAATTATCAGTATCAGTATAATATTTTTTATTAATTAATAATTTCTGATAATATGAAATTAGTCTTAGTATGATTATTAACAGTATTATTAGTCTTAATCTGATAATTATACTGATACTGATACTAATACTAATACTAATACTAATATTAATACTAATACTAATACTAATACAAATACTAATATTGATACTAATACTAATACTAATGCTCATAGTAATACTATTAGCTATAATAATATTAATACATATATTAATAGTAAAAAAATAATATTATTCGTAATCTTTCACGTGAATAATCATAAAAAGTGAGTTTAGGTTTATTTAATATTTTTAAATTTCATTATGCCTTTTTGATTATTTAATTTTAAATCAATTCGAATTTTTTTCTTAAATTCCAACTTTATTTTAGTTTGAACACACGAAGATTTTTCTCAAATTCGAACTTGGAATGATATGGACGTTTTTAGTGTGTGATTTTGTGAAAAAAATTGAGAAAAAGAAGAAGGGTGGGGAAGGAGAAGATGAGATTTTAGAGGGAGAAAAATTTTCAATAGTGTGTATGATTTGGTAAAATTGGTGTGGGATTTAGCATATCAGATTTTTGTTTTGTTTGCAATGATCTATTATTTTACTTAAAAAAAAATTGTATTTAATCTCTCAACCTTCATATCAAATTCTTTTTGTGTGGTAGATGAACCATAAAAAACACATATTACATATATTAAAAATTAATATTTATTTATATTATCAAACTGACATTAAAATTATTTAAGTTATTATAAGTGTATAGGCAAATATTAAGACGTAAAAAGAACACTAAGTTTTGTTATTAGGATAATTTCGAAAATTCCCCTGAACTTAGGCTAAATTACAAAAACACCCCATGCATCGGTAATTACCAAAATCTCGTGATTAATTCAACTTTTGATAAATTTATTGTACTGAAATCGCTGCACATGACTATAGTATACTAGTTCTATAGTCATGTATAGTTACATGTAGTCATGTTCTGTCTTTTTACCCAAAAATTATGGTCGACCAATTTTGTGGATCGTTGTCCGCTGATTATATAAAAAAAGAAAATTTCATCTACAACAACAACAAAATTTAGAATTTGAATCTTGATATTATAAATCAACTAGTACCCAACAAAAAAATTGGAAAAACACAATCATCAACATCACTATACATAAACAAACCGCATAGTTTATATATAACTATTTATTACTACATGCTACTACACATGACTATATATGACATGTATACGACCACATGTGACTGACGATATATGACTAATTGACTATATGTATATATGATCACATGTGACTATATGAGTATAGTCATACATAGTGTAGTTTGTAGTCTATATCTTCAAATCCCACTTTTCAATATGACAACAACTCTGATTTATCAATCGCAAAAAAAATATTTTGAATTGATGAACACCATGTCCTCTCAACAAAAACTTAGTGCATATAAGTTGTTCAAACATTCAGATCTGTGACAAAAAATCAACTTCAGTTTAAAACATTTGCATTATAAATCAACAAATACATACCGAAATGCACACTCACATAATTTTTTCGAGAAATTAGCTTCTCCACTTTTAGACACATAATAAATATTAAAACTTGCTTCTTCTTCACCAAACAAATCCGACGATTTTCAAATCTCAAAACCGCAATAATCAAGCTGAGTATTCATTGGAAACCAAATTGAAGGCACAATACATTGAAAATTAAACACTTAATTCCAAAAAAAAGATCCTTTCACCGAGAAAGAGCAAAACCCCAATTGTTGATTTCTTCCCTCGAACCAAATAAACCTTCGAAAGCCCACAATAACCCTATATTTTCTCAGTTTCCAATATGAGAGCGATTAACATACATGTGCATAAAGAAAAAAATTTGGAGAGCAAACGATGGCTGCCTTGCATCGACTCTGTCATCAAATTTGGCGAGAGAGAGTTTTTTTTTTTTTTTTTTTTTATCCGACCTAATTGATTCGTTAAGCAAACAATTACAAGATTTAATAAACATAACTAGACAACAAGGGAAAATATAAAACAAAGCACCTCGAAGATGTAGATCTTGTACGTCTCCACGCTCTTCTTCGTTCTCTTCTTCTTCTCTCCGCCGATGGCCGCCTTGCCGACGTCCTTGGGGAGCTTCTTGCCAACCTTAAGTTTCTTCTCTACCGCCGCCACCGGAGACTTTATAGCTTTTGTATTTTTATTTTTTGGCCATAGAGAGTTAGAGAGAGGGAGAGATGACGAGAGATGAAGAGAGAGTGGGAGAGATGACGAGAGATGAAGAGAGAGAGGGGGAGAAATAAAATGATGGTGGTGGATGAGTGGAAGAGAGAGAAGATTATGACATGTATTGAATTGAAACTAAAAGGGCAAAACAAATACTTTAAGTCGCCTATGGGGAACTCAATAATTAAGATACGATTTGAATTTTTTACAAGGGCGGAAAAATTTATTCAACCTCCTCATATATATTTTCAAAACTAGAGGTATCACTCATTTACCCATTTAAAAAAATGTCTCAAATATAAGGTATTAGGACACTCATTAAATTGTATCTAATAATAAAATTTGTTGGGTCACTTGAAAAAATATCATATTAATTTAAAATGAAAAAGAGTGAATTTTTATGTTAGAGCTCATTTCCCCCCTTTTATTCCCCTCTTTAATTTGACTACCATTTTCTCCGAGTTCTCCGGATTCCTATATTTCCACTTATGTTCTATGAATGTTATTGTTGGGCCTAGCCCAAATTAAGGTCTGTTAGGGTTTTCACAAGGACTATATAAATAGGATTTATATGTTTTGTGAAAGACACACAAAAAACGACATAACACAAGCTTGAAACTCTAGCTTCTCTCGTCACGGCCGTCCACCTTGCAGCCGAAACTCTACCTCCGCCACCAGCCGCCGCGCTGCCGCCGCATCGGCATCTTCCTTTTCCCTTCGTTCTTCTTCGTTGTACTTAGCCTATCACGTATCTAGTGCTGCGTGGATAGTGGATTGAATATACGAGGTGAAACCTAAGAGGAGAAAGATTATTATGCCGCCAACGCCGCCACAAGGGTCGTTCCCACGCGCCTCCACGCGCCTCCACAAGCCGATGATGCGAGAAGGCGATTCTGAAAACCTGCTCTCAGATTTTTTGCGCAGTCCAGCGAGAAAATTCCCCATAAATCAACCGATTATTGGATGGACGTAAAATTTTGGCAGAAGCTTCACAACTCATTGTTCTACAATGTACCGAAAGGAATTGTGAATCCAGTCAATAACCTTGGAGATATTGAAGTTGGAGCAGGCCTATAATTTTGGATCAGAAAAGAGGTTGGATCAATTGGAGTGGGAAGAGTAGTTAGCCATCTTCTCGTGTCTTCGTTCGATTCACGCTTCAAGGTTAAATTATCGTTTTATCAAATATATATATGTATATATATATATATATAAATTAATTTATATTAATTGAGATTAATGTATGTTAATTGATTATTGAATCACATGAATCTATATGTTCGATTATGTGTTTATGTGAATCGTTCGTTGAGCATATTAATTATTTGATTTAATTTCGTGAGCATGCTATGATGATTTAATTTATGTCTTTAAATTAATTATATATGCGAGCATGTTTGTTGGTGATTGATTGGCAGCGAAAAGGTACGCAATTAATTGTAATTATTGTGCACGTGTTTGTTTATATAAATTAGTTTATATAAAAAAAATAAAAAAAATTGTTTTCTGCTGCGTACACGTGCCCGATCCCCAACAGTTATATCCACGTCTCTTCGGGTGTCTCCGTCAACATCCTCGAAATAAATTAATAACACTTTGCACCATCAAACCACAATAAGTTATGCATAATGCACTCCAAATGAATTTTTAAAACTACTTTAATATTTTTAGTGGTTTTTTTATTCATTAATCATTTTGAAACTATAAAGTGCAAAAATAAAAATTCATCTCATCAACATTTTTTAAAATTATATTTTTTATCATAGAAAAATATTTTACGAAAAAAAATCCTTCAGCTATTTCGTTATCAAGTTATCTGAAATCTATACTTTCTTCCAAACATTTTTACCAAATTACTATAAAAGATCCATCAATCGAATAATTTAGTGATAAAAGTTTTATTTTGTAAGAAAATACAGTTTTTTCAATAATCGTGTATAAATTGTTTTTCTTACTTTGTGCTCTTAAAATTAGGTTGGAGGCTGAAGAAAACAACAATTTAATTTGTTATTTGCACCCGAGGAAAAAAAACCAATAAAAAATGAAATTGCTTTTATTATTCAATTTATGGTGCACTGTGAATAATTTATTGTGTTTTGATGGTGCAAATTGCTACTATTGTTTTTTAAGGGTGCAAAGTGCCAAAAGGCTCAATTTCAAGTGTAGTGTGATTAAGCCAATTTAAAACTTCTCGGAAAAGGGTATTAATGAGTACTACGCGCTGTTGGAGAGCCACAATCATGCGACTTAATTTCTCTTAATTACAACAATGTTGCTTTCCTAATGAGGTCTTTATGATTGTAAGAAAATTGGTTAAATGTTGTTTGTTGTTGTTTGAGAATTGAAACTTTGGAATTTGAATTTATTCCAAGTTCATGAGTTCAGTTATCATGAATTACTTTTCACTTTGATTTTGCTAATTTAAACTGCATATTGATTATTTAATTATAGTCGTATGTGTAGATTACTACATACATGATTGTAATGTTGGACACTCTCGGTATGAAGTTTCAGGTAGCGATTGATGTATGTAGGGAGTGATTATGGCAGCTTCTGACTGTAGGCGAGAGAGGCGGTCGCCTTGGCCCCTTTTAGAAAAAAATAAGGGCTCCCAAATAATGTTTTCCACTCGTTATATATTTACTAGTCATAATATTAAATGATATTTAATATTTATAAATAGGATGTGATAAATGTCGTTCGAGTTGTAATAATATCGTTACGACGTCAAACGTGATTTTGATCATTTTTTATTCCAAATTTTGTAAAACCCGAAAAATAGAATTTGTAGTATTCTGAGTTAGTTTTCTAATCCAACTTGAATCACCAAAATTAGATGTCGTACAAGAAAGATATACATGAATCAATGGATACTGCCCACAACTTTAATGTATTGAGGTATCTAAAATTCAAAATGTGACTCATTCATGCATAACTTTGTCACACGACATCCAATCTAGGGGATTTAAGTTGAGTTAGAAAGCTAACACAGAGAACTACAATATTCGTGCTTCGAATTTTGCCAAAATCAAAATAAAAATATGTCAAAATCAGGTTCGAAATCGAAACGACATTAGTAAAATTGAAACGACATTTAACATTTCAGTTTATATAGTTAAACAATTTGAATAACTACAACCATATATTTTTACATAGTTTAAGTATTTGTTAGAAATTTTTACACTTATTCTAGCATTTGATATGAATGAAATGTCTTAGATCAATTACAATTAGTCAGATAGTAAGTTATTCTATCAATTTTTGATAACTTTATTTTCAGCAATCTTTGCATTTTAATAACTTCAAAGAGTTTTGGCAAGGTGAAATATACTATTTTTTACTTTATTATATTTAAACGAATATTACATATATTTACTTGTTCAATAATATTTTTTACTATTTTTAAAAAAAATTGGGGCTCTGTCCCGAACCCCATAAACTTTTCATCTACCTCAACTTCGTCAATATTTTAGTCAATTTTTTCTAAAAGTTTTAACTGCTAATCAAAACATATTTTCCAGCCATGCTCGTTAGAATAAATTAGTGTGTATATTATACAATACAAATTGGATACCATTTTTTACAAATTTTTAGAACTAGCCTAGAGCCCCCAATTTCTCAGGAACGGCCGTGCCAGTGAACTGTTTTCGTCCCCCGCCATTGTATAAAATGTGCAGCTGCAGACTATTCAGCTATTCATCTTATATTAATGTATGTTCCCTTAATCTTTTGCTTTGCTAGTCTTGACTTTTATTATATATCTTTATCTTCTTTAAATATTTTTATTTACGATCTTTAAATTTGCTACGACAATTAAATTTTGATTTCTTTATTTGTCGGTCTTCAAAAGTGTATGTTCAAATAATATGTGCTGATTTTTCAAAATTTCCGATATACGATATTCGTCTTTTCGATTGTGTTTCCTGGAGATTATATATCATTTACTCTCAGTAACTTGAGTTCTTGTAACATGCAACTGTTGATAATAAAATCATCTCGCGCGTTAGATGTAATTATTGCTTTAATGTAATGACGTAAACTATCTTCTGATTCTTGTACACATTTTATCTGAATAGCAGCAAGTAAAGTTCATTATTTGATCTATTCAAGTTTTTTTGCATCTTTGGGCCGAACGATATTCGTATTGAGTATGATCGACCAGAGATGATCAGAATATTGTCGTAGTAGATTGTTTTGTAAATTGTTTTTCATTTAATGAATATTAGATGAGATTTTATTGACATTTCAAGAAATACAGATGTTGAATTAGTTTGTTGTAGAGTTCGACTTTAATGATCAAATAAAATTTTGATGCATGATAGATGAAAAGGTTCTGATGTTTGATTCGCTATTCACAATTTTTTTTTTACGATTTTTTTTTTTTTTATAATTATTATAGCAGGATATGATTTATATGCATTGACATTGCATATATAAATGTATGTGAACTAAATTTAGTGTCTCAACAAGGTTCACAAAGTGTCTCAACAAGGTTTGGAGCAAAACTAGTGATATCTTTATGGAGCATGTTATAAAATATACGAGAACAGAATATAAACGAGAGAGAGAGAGAGAAATTTTATTGCTAATCAAAGTTGGGTCACACAATTTCTTAGGCCAAGACCATCTATTTATACACAAAATATCTAAGCTTTGTCATGCTTATCTCTTAGTACAAGAGAGACACGTAGCAAACAAATCTTAGACATTAAGAAAATTGAATGCTTGGTCCACATATTAATACTCCCTCTTGGACAAAGCATTATAGCGACTATAAATTCGGATGCGTAAAATGTATGCATGCCTCGTTAAAACCTCAAGCCGAAAAACCAGTGCGATAAAACCGGTCAGAAGGGAAAAATAATGCATAACTCAATCCAAGCCGCGTGCATAAGTTGCCTCGTTACAAAGTTTTGTTGGAAAACCCAACGGGACAAAACCAGTGAAAAGGGAAAAAGAGTGCAGCGCACTATTGCTCCCCTTGAAATGAGTAATATAGGTTCCGAAATGGGGCGTCAATCTTGCTTCATATTGGAACTTCTCATCCCAATGGCGTATACCAACTTCTCAAATGGCGAATGGCGAGTTTGGTGAACATCAATCTCTCCGTTCTTCTAAACCTCATGTGTGTGGAAGAACTTTGGTGATATATGATTGGTCCTATCACCTTTTATGCATCCATCCTTTGTTTATCTGACTTTTCCCTACACTATATAATTAACATTATCATGGCAGTGGACATGTCTGTTTGGTAAATCAACAAGATGTACCTGCAACATTATAAAACATTGTTCAGTATTATAATCATCGTAGACAATCTATTGAGAAATTGAGAATGTAAAAATATTAGCGATGACTATCTCATTTTTATCCCATATTTCATTGAAATAACTTATGGGATTCTCGGTATTCCCGAGATACTTATGGGATTCTCGGTATTCTTGAGATTTGATATCGACTTTTTCGATATCAGGCCCAACTGATTTATCTGGAGCGTTCTCACTAGGAATCGCCTCATTTTGAGAGTTCATTGATTTTCCCCTTTCTTTTTCTAGGAACAACGTCCTTTGATCCAATAGGTCTACCCCGTTTTTGTCGTGGGGGATCATCATTCATTTTCGCATGTTCTTCAGGAACAACGATCCTAGCTGGCACATTCACAGCTGGAATATAAGATTTCATGACTTTATTGGCATCATTAAATGCATCACGAAATCTATTGGCAATTTTTGGTAAATGAATGACTCTATCTCATTATCACATTCAGAGGTACGTGGGTCTTGATGAGATAAATGTTGCTCACACCATGTGAGATTCTCGATTGGTTTATGTTTATCATTATCACAGATATTCTGAATATCCATACCAATCAGTATAAGTAATGTCTCATCAAAGTGACAATCCGCAAATCTAGCGGTAAATAAATCACCCGTCATTGGTTCCAAGAACCTAATAATTGACGGTGAATCAAACCCAACATATATGCCAAGTCGGCGTTGAGGACCCATTTTAGTCCTCGGAGGAGGAGGAATTGACACTTGCACATCACAACCAAATGTGCGTAGGTGCAAAGTATCGAGCTCAAAGCCTAATGCCAATTGCATTGGGGAATGCATATGATAAGCAGTGGGGCGTAATTTAATCAGTGCTGATGCATGCACTACTGCATGGCCCCATGCTGCAGTACTAGTGAGTTTATATCTCATCATCAATGTACGAACAATTATTTGGACGCGTTTAATCAAAGATTTCGCCAGTCCTTTTTGAGTAAACGTATGCTACTGATTGCTCGATATTTATTGACAGAGTTGCACAAGCAAACGCGCAAATGCTATATTTCGCGTACTACTAGTAGGCAACATAATTGTTGTTATCCCGGAGCCATTTATTATCTCCACGGGATATGATATGACTTTAATTTGTGCCTTGCACAATGTCACACTCGATAAATATATTTTGTTATTGAATAGTGAGTGTGTAGTTGCACTATCACGTAGGCAATAGTCATATTTGTCCATGTTTTTCATGTACGCGTGATCAAAATCAGTTCAGCCTCAGGAAATTTTCATCAAAGGGAGATATGTACATGTTTGTATACTTAAAACAACTCGATCTTGAGAATTACATCATCCAAGAGAGATTGTACATGGATACACTCTAGATAACTCAATCTCGGGAATCACACCTTTCAGGAGAGATTATATATGTGGGTACAAAATAACCCAAAACCCTTTAAATTTTGGGCTTGTGATTAATAGCCTCTAAGTTGGCTCTTGACGGATTTAACCTCGTCTAATGACGGAGTTGTTTTCAGATATTTGGCCTTTAAATCGACTTTGACGGATATTATCACGTCTTGACTCAGCGAGTTTCAGGCTCGGAGATATATTCAAATATTTGGCCTTTAAATCGGCTTTTGACGGATATTATCACGTCTTGACTCAACGAGCTAAAGGCTCGGGGATATATTCAGATATTTGGCCTTTAAATCAACTTTTGACGGATATTATCACGTCTTGACTCAACGAGCTTGAGGCTCGGAGATATATTCAAATATTTGGCCTTTAAATCGGCTTTTGACGGATATTATCACGTCTTGACTCAACGAGCTTCAGGCTCGGAGATATATTCAGATATTTGGCCTTTAAATCGGCTTTTGACGGATATTATCACGTCTTGACTCAACGAGTTTTTTGGCTCGGAGTTATAGTATGACCTTAATACGGTCTCTGTTAAGCTCTACGGGTACTATGCCCGGAGTTAATACGATAACCTCTAAATCGGCTTTAAAAAGAGATTATTATTTCTCCAACTCCACGAGCATCAGGCTCGGAGTTTATCTCACAGTTTCTAAATCGACCTTCAACTGAGATTATTATATCTTTCACTCGACGAGTATCATGCTCGGAGTTAATATCTTGGCTTCTAAGTCGGCCCACAGATCTGTTAAAATTAGCACGTGCATATAGCACTGCTTGGGACCCACAAACTTTCAAATATATAAATTTCAGCAACAATTCAACAAATATATAAGTTATAGATTAATATGCACGAATCCATCATACCTTTGAGAAATGATAGCGTATAAAATATCGAAGTATTCGCTCATCATTTTCATTTGTCTTTTCGACAATAGTATTGAGAATCTGGATTTTCGTAAAATAAAATAATAAAAAAAGAATACGAAAATAGAAAATCCCTATCGAGCAAAATCTCGTGCTGATAACGTGTTATAAAATATTCGAGAATAGAATATAAACGAGAAAGAGAGAGAAATTTTATTACCAATCAAAGCTGGGTCACACAATTTCTTATGCCAAGACCATCTATTTATACACAAAAGATCTAAGCTTTGTCATGCTTATCTCTTAGTACAAGAGAGACACGTAGCAAACAAATCTTAGGCATTAAGAAAACTGAATGCTTGGTCCACATAATCACGTGTTTATAATAGAGCATATATTTTTGCTTCAACAATAATACTCTATTAGGATACATATATTTAGGGTTGAACAAGAGTCGGTTTTATCAGCCAACCGACTCACTTTCGACCAGCTTTTATTGGTCCATAATTTTAAGCGACCCATATTTAAATGAATTGGTCGATGGTTTTCAGATTACTCAAAAGTCAGTTGGTCGGGTAATATCGTCCAACCGACCTTTTTTAATAATAAAATTTATTATAAATATTTATTTTAACTCTTATTTTCTTCACGTTGAAATAATATATAAAAGATGTCAAAACAAAAAAAAAAGCTCGAAACACAAATTTATAAAACTCTACGTACTATTTATGTTTATAATTCATATTTCATATTTTTCAATATATATTTACTTATTGTAGAAGTTTAATTTTAAAAAAGCAAAAGACTCTCAATTTTAAAGTTAAGATTTTTGTAATATAAGTTTTCCCAAAATTTTAAATATCTTCTCAAAAAACTTTTAAAAACATCTGACTATTATATAAAAAGAAAAAGAAAAAAAGTTGAAAAAAATGAATAATAAATGGCCCATAATACCTCCAACCGACTCATTGTTTATTCGATAAAGTCGGTTGCCAACCATTATCCGCAACATAATGGATGGACCGATAATGGTTTTCAATAGTCAACACTTGGGTGGTCGGGTCGGGTAGGTAATTGGCCGATAATTACCCAACCCGACCCATGCCCAACCCTACCTATATTTTTGTTGTAAAGAAAATCTCACCGTGACACATAATAAATGTCTCAATAGTTAATGCAACACGCAACTATGGAACATATATTTTATTTGCCCCGAAAAGTATAAGTGCCACAAAATGATACGTAACAAAGAAAACAAGAGAAGAGCGATACTAACGGTCAAGAAAAATCCGCCGCCGCCCACAACCGTTGTCGCCCATAACCCCAGTTGTGCAAAACCATTTTACAAGAAGTAAGGGTTTACTTATTTATTTTATTTAAACTATTTGGAAAATAAAACTGTGAAAATCCACCATCGGCCATTTGATATTTTCTTGTTAAAATAATGAATATAGGTCGCATTAGTTGGAAAATATGTTGATAAATAGATGATTTAGGGTTATATTTGATGAAGTTTCGGTTGTAAAAACAATAGCCTGTGCTTGTCGCTTTTTTGTTTTTTTTTTTTTGCCAAAATTCGACAAGTGCAGGTCATTTCTTGTGGATCCAAAAATAGATGGCGATTTTGTGTCTTCTTTTTCGACGCTTACGTTTGGTTTGTTTGGAAAATATTTTTGCTCCATTTAATGTCAATTTGTTTTGTGCAAACAAACAATGTTGTGGTGTCAAATTTTGTAAACAAAAACCAAACAGGTTCTGATATCGTTTTTGTATGCTTTATTTCGACACCTCAATATAAGATTATTATTGGTTTCCTGTTGAAAATTTTCTATACAATTATTTTATTTTTTATTTTTAAACTTTAAAGTGATTGAATTTTTTCATATGTATTTGAGTTTCGCAGTGAAATCTCGTGTGCCCCCAAACCATTTTTGAGCGCAAGAGGAAGGCTCGTGCCAATCCTCAAGCTCCTTGGGCCAATCCCATGCTCCTTTTAATGCTCCCGGCACCTTCATCATCCGTAACTGAGAGGCCCAAGGCGACGAAGGGGAAAGACGCAATATGAGTCCCCTTAACTAACCATGTAACAATGTTTATAGAAAGAAAGTCTAACCAAATAACGACAACGAAAAAATACAGGATATATTGAAATCTAGTTTTCATAGATATTCAACACAAAAATACATTCACTAATCATTAAAATATTACCTTTCTTGCCTTCTAAGCTGCAATATTACCAATCATGTTTGTAAAATTAAGCTTCTCTATAATATGTTTTTCAATGGATAAAATAGCTAATTCATTTAGTCTTTTTGAGATATAGTTGACTGAAGGTAAGATTTAAGCAAATTCAACTTTGAGAAGCTTAATTATCTCTTCAGAGGACAACTGTAACCGCTACAATAATGAGTATTCTATAAACAATCCATGCATTTCGAAAACAAGTATTCAGTTCTTTCAAATAATTCTATACTCCAATTTTCCTTGCATTTTCTTTTGGTAAAACTTCTCTCAACATTCTCAATTTTGAAAACAATTCTCGCCCATTAACATAACAAATGTATACTTGGGTTGTAGGGGTTTCGTCCAATGAAGAAGTCCAAGACTTTGTCCAAAGAGATAGGCCCAATTGGTCTCAAATGTAAATAGTCATTGGTACAGATTCTTAGAGGATTCTAAAAACCCTTTAGAGTATTATAGTGAAGAACTTCTAACCCTTAGTTGAAATTGGTCTCCACTGTCCATTAAGGAGCTCACCTAGTATAAATTAGAGTAAAGACTTCAATTATAATCATCCAAGAAACTTCAAGCATTCAAGCAATACAATTACTTTTCCTACAAGTTCTCTTACCTTCTTACTTTCTTCGTTGTGAGCTAATGTGAAAGTAAGTGTCTGGGAATAAGTTTTACAACTCGTCACAATAAAACAATGTTAATTTGTTACCAAAAAAAATATGGAAATCAGGCTGCAATTGTTCATTAAATCTCTAAATTTCACCCGTTGAAATAAAATCATTAAAAAGTTCATCACAATCTGTTAACCAAATATTTTTTTGATGAACTTTTACATGTTAAATGTATAACCAGGTAAAATCAGGGAATTGGTTGATTCTTTAATTCTGCGAGTCCTTTGTATAATACCATCAAAAGCTTTGAATATTTTATTGAGTATTAGGAACCAATTTTGTCCGGATTCTCTCCATCTATTGTTTTAACATTTGAGAGGATCTCGATGAAACGAATCATATGATTCTGCATCAACCTTATAAGATCATACAACAAGGTAGTGTCGTACCACCTACTACTTTCCTATAAAAAGATGTAACTGGTAATTTTATCATCTATTTTTCATTTAACATTTTTATCGATAATGTCTCCTTTTGATTTTTCACAAGTTTATAAATATCAGACCGAAGAATATCCGAAGAATATCGATAATGTCTCCTTTCGATTAGATTGAGTTGCATCGTACTTTTTCCATTTGTATTGGTTATCCAATTCGATTCTATCACTGATGAGTATGATGAATAAGTGTCTCCTTCCAACTCTCCAAAAGAAAGGAGGGTTCATTGTTTCCTTAACATTTCGGCATGTACAATAATCAAACAAATGAAGTCTAAGGCGAAGAAGGGAAAAGACGGAAAGTGAGGTCCCTTAACTAACCATATAACAATGTTTATAGAAAAAAGTTTAATCAAATAACAACCTCAAAAAAATACAAGATATATTTAAATCCAACTAATTAAAAATAATTCATAATCATTAAAATTATCTTTCTTGCCTTCTAAGTTGCAAAATTATTAATTCAGCTTATAAAATAAAGTTTCTCTATATTATGTTTCAATGCATAAAATAGCTAATCTATTCAGTCTTACTTTGGACATAGTTGACCGAAGGTAAGATTAAAGTATATTCAATTTTGAGAAGCCTATCTCTGCAGATGCAGTTATAATTGCTACATTGAGGAGTATTCTATAAGCAAACTATGCATTCCGGAACAAGTATTCATTTCTTTCAAATAATTCAATAATCGAATTGTCTTTTCAATCTCATTTGGTAAAAAATTTCTCAACATTCTCAATTCTGAAAACAATTCTCGCCCATTAACATCAAAAAATGTATCTCATTACAAATGTTCTTCAAGTTTCACACAACGACTCTTCAAGCTTTCATCATCGACAAATTTCCACAAAAAACCAAATATATTTTCAAACTTTTGAAAGTCTTCAAACATTATCCTTAATGAAGTAAGAGCTTGATCAATCACAAATAAGACAAAGTTTATTATAAAGGATTCTTCAGATGTTAGAATAATATATTCATTGTTGTTCTCATCAATGTATGTTTTTTGGCGAGTAACTCGTTTCTCATATACAATTTCTATATACTCTTCAAAGAGAATAATGAGTCCTTTAAATTGTTCTAAAGCAACATCCATATGCATTTCTTCATTCTTAAGAGTCTTCCTTACAGTATTCACAAGTGATAATAAATTATACTAAATAACGAAAATTAATATGAACTTAAAATTCTAAAACTCATTTGTTACAAAATCAAGAGTTTCACCGGTTGCCGCCCCCTCTTCATTGCTACTAACCGAATTCTATTAATCATCCTTATTTAATTTGAAGAAGTCATGATTTTATACTTTCAATGCGACTTTCCTATCGTGTATGTGACAATGTTTTAAGCATTATGCCACTCACATTATCTTTTAAGATGCTCTATCATTTTGTTGAAGTCGAAAACAAACAATATATGCGCTAGATAATTTTTTACTTTGTGAACAACAACCAGCCATATCGCTAAGTGCAAGATTGAGACTGTAGCAACTACATGGTACATAGAATGCTCTTGGATTTGGATAGAGAAATCGTTTTTGCACACCTGTATGTCTTCCTTTAATATATAACCATTGTCATGACGCTGGCCTCATATATTTTTAATGTCAAGCTTAATATTTTTTAACGCCTCTTCAAGTTCGATGAAAAGTTCAAGTCATGTGGTATCATCTACTTTGACAAAACCCAAGAAACACTCTTCCAGTTTCACTGGACATACCGTCACTTCGACACATCGAATCACAAGAGTCATTTTTTCTTTATGACTAGAATCTGGAGTATAATCAAATATAACTGAATAATATTTTGTTTTTTTTCTCTATGAATGTTGCACTTGAATTCTCTTGCCAATAATAGAATCAATTCAATTTGAATTTTGGGACCAAGATAATGGGTGTGAATCTCATTCATTTGAATTCGTCTCACGTGCTCTTGCATTATCGGATCAAATAGTGCCAACATCTCAATAAACTTAAAAAAAAAATGACTTTCATCTTTGAAGAGTGTCTCATTACTACCACATAATACCAAATTTGGTTGTGAAAGAATTCTTACAATAGTTATATCCTTCAAATGACTTGACACCAGTAGTCCTTTTCTTGATATATAGATTATTTCTTGCAAATATTTATCAATTTTTTTCCTTTTACGCATTCTCATCCCCGTTTCAATCCATCGACTCATGCACGTAATATGATCATTACTACATTCACACTCTTAAGCCTACTTGAAATATTTTTGAAACCTAAAACCTTTTGTAGCTAGTTGCACTTTAACTTTATCTTGCTTGAATAATTTACAACAAAAGTAAAATAAATTATCTCCATGTTTTGAGTAGACTAACCATTTCCTCTCTTATTTTTCTCCATTTCTTAATTGTTGTATATAATGCACATAAGAGAAATGCCTACATTGATCATCAAAAGGGTACTCAAAGTTGATATCCACAACTCTTATAGAGCCTGTTTCTACTATCGAGTCCTTCAGTTTTTGATCAAGCTTAATCCAATTTATTGGGTCGTCTATGTTCAACTATGTCGTATCTTCTTTTGCTTCTTCAAATGGTAGTCCATTACCATCTCCAATTTTGATATTCTCTATTTAAATTTCTAGCTCATTATCGCCAACAAGATGAATGCCTTCTTGATTGGCAACTTCATTCTAGTGTACTTCTTCCAAATTAACATATTCTTTAACCACAACTTCATCTTCAACTAGGTCTATGTGAGGAAAAAAATATGAATATCATTCTTTTGCTATTTTGCACACTCTTCTATTCTTCGCTTTTTCTTTCTTTCCTTATCTCCGCACTCAAATTTTATAGGACCCATTTATAGCACTACAAAATATACCAAAAAAGCTCAATCATTAAACTCAAAATACAAACTCATTGATTGTCAGAAAAAGAAAAAATAAATTAGGATAACAAATTAATAAAATATATATTAGGGAGTGGACGCACAAACCTAGTTTTCTTCAGTGTTATATTTTTTATTCTTGTTGCCTGCTCCCGATCTCTGTTTTCTTCTTTTTCTTATTTTTTTTAAACCTTTGTGTACTTGTAATCTCCGGATTTGATGTGTCGTGCGTGCGGTGTCGTGAATATTTTTCTCTCTATTTTGTTTTATTTATTTATTCAAAACTACCCTTCTTTTCTTCTTTTAGTTGGGCCCTATTACTTAAATGAAAAAAATAGTCAATTTTCAGAGGCCCAAGGCGGCGCCCTTGCCTGCTTTGGGCTGGGGTCGGCCATGATCATTGGTCGTATATCAAAGGAAGAAACTTAGGAGGAATAGGTACTATTTTGATATTATAATTTCGATTTCAAAGATTATGTCAATTTTCGATATTGACGACGATATTTATTTTGTAGACAATGTTTTGTGTTGATGATGATGGTTTTGTTTTGATGATGTATTAATGATATTGGTTTGGTTTGATGATGTTGGTTTTATTATAATTTTTTGAACTATTTGATCAAAACTGTATAGATGGTCGAAAAATAAATATACAATAATTCATAACACACATCATGCTCATCATTAGTTCTACATACATAACATAACATATATAATACAACAGTTCTACACATCTTCGTTATCATCACTAGATATCACAAACACGCTCCCGTAGTGCTACAAACTCATGGCCCATTATAAATTTCTAAAGGTCATATTCATAAACTCCATATCAACAGTTCTCCAAGCACTGGCTCTAGGATGAAGGTACCGCTTCTAGTGATCTTCCACATGAAGGATAGGAAAATTCTTTTTTAAGACAACATGCACCAAATGATTTTCATTAACAAGTGCTATCTCTTGCTCTTATCTCATCCCAACTGGCATGGGTTTACTAGACACCAGGAGAAATGTAAGACAATGTCGAGACGATCAAAATACAAGCACAATATCATATTTGGAGGCAATAAGATGACCCGTAATTACGATATGACATCCAGTTTTAAAATGGCACATGTGTAACCAAACACGTCATTCTCGCTTCCAATTTGTCATAAGTATCTCTTACTTTGTGGATATTCATATAGATTTCATGATTCTTAATGATCTTATCAACAAAATATTTGCGTACTTGACCCCATTTATCTTCTATAACCCACGATTGATGCAACTGCCTGAAATCCACAATGATCATCGATATGCATAAAACCTAAGTATGAATAACCGCAAGCGCATAGTATCGCGTTTTGTAGAATAGTGAATTCCATATATGTATCCACAGAAAATTAAGTGTTGAGAGTCGATGCACGTATACGCAACAAAAACTTAAAATTTTCTCATAATTCAATAATTCGTGTGATTAAAACGATAACACTTTATTATCGTACATACGTGCACATAGAATAATTGTGTACCTTAGCCGCTCCCACACAAACAAGCATACATATTTATTTAATTCAAAATTAAATAACAATATCTAAAACATTCATATGAGCATGCTTCAAGAATTCGAACATTAAAATTAGTTAAACGAACAAGCATGCCATGTAATTCAAAACCAATTATCATACAAAATCGATGTTGATCCAAGTAGTAAATAACATACACATAATTATATAATCAAATTAGTGATTAATCTATGGGATTTCAAATCTTACCTTCGAAGCGTGAGACTCCGGGAGGAAGTCTTTTTAACGAAACTTTTTTTCATAATTATCAGACATGTTCCGACTCACATATCTCCATGAATACTCCTCTGATGCATAATTTATTTAGTGCAATTGTATCTCCGTCTCGGTTACACAAATACGACAAAATGGATGAGTATCTTTGTGTCACACACGTTTCTAACACGAAACACGCATATATGTTCTGGTCGGGCGTGTCTGTAATTTTTAAAAAGTAGGACACACGTATCCGAAATTGACACGCGTGTCAAAGAAGAACAAAGAGTTTTTTCCCTTAAAAAGCCCAAACCTCTTATGCCTTTCTTATTTTTCGTGGTGTGCCCTACTGCCATAATACCTTTTCCTCTTGCCAGCTATTGTGCATCTATCTTTAGCAAGAAGAAAACTAATAATGTATAATAGTCTTTAATGTATCCAGCTATTCTACCCTTCAGACTTTTTCTTATAGAAAAGTAGAAAATTGAGTAAGGCAAATAAACTGGGGAGCTTGTGATAATCGTTTTGACATTTACCATATTTTTTCGGTCACAACATATTATATTATTATTATTCCATTCTTTGTTTGTTTTTTTTTTAATTTAACTATGGACCCTATTTCTCGTTCGTCTATAATATTAGAAGTAGCGACGTTGAGAATAATGTCCTCTAGAAATATGTCACTAAAATCGGCAAATTGGGGGACGGTGGTGGTCATTGCAAATGAGTTTATAATTTATGTCATCAACAAAAATAAGGAAGTTACACCAGGGCTAAGGCTCACCTCTTAAACATTAAGAAGCAAGGGATTACAGGTTGCACGAGTGTTGGCAAGGATGTTATTTCTGAAATGATGAAGTTGGAAGAAGATGTAACACAAAAAAATCTGAGATCCCAACCTAAGAAAGTTTCTTTACTTAAGACTACGATGACTCCATTCTCTGGTGAAGCAGGATGTTCAAATTTGAAAAATTTGAAGAGGAGAAGAGTAGACGAGTCTCCCATTGCTATAGCTTTTGATTTACAAACTAGAGATCAATTGGATACAGAAATTGCTAGGATATTTTATACTGGGGGCATACTTTTTAATCTTGCTTATAATCCCTATTATCTGAGCTCTTTAGTATTTGCTGCTAATCATCCCTTGGGTAGTTATGTTCCTCCCAGCTTCAATAAATTGAGAACCACATTGCTCCAGCAAGAAAAGGCACATGTGGCGTAGTTGTTGGAACCTATTAAGAGCACTTGGTTCGAAAAAGATGTTAGTATTGTCAATGATGGTTGGAGTGACCACAGAGGAGACCTTTGATTAATATCATGGTTTTTTCTGAGTCTGGTCCCATGTTTATTAAAGTTGTGGATTGTTCTGGTAAGATAAAATATAAACAATTTATTGCAAATCTGTTGAAAGAAGTAATCGACGAGATTGGACTTGAAAAGGTTGTTCAAGTTATTACTAATAATGCTACCGTTGGAGAAATTATTGAAGGTATTTTTCCCAATATTTATTGGACTCCTTGTATTTTCATACTCTCAATCTTGCTTTGAAGAATATTTGAGCAGCTGGGAATGTGGAAGATAATCAAGTTACATATGACTTGTGTAGTTGGATTAGTATCATTCATGCAGATACTTTGCAAATCAAGAATTTTATAATGAACAATTCTATGAGGCTAGCTATGTTCAATCGACTTAGTCTTTTGAAGTTGCTTTCAGTTGCCGACACTTGTTTTGCTTCTATTGTTGTCATTCTTAAGAGATTCAAGCTTATTATACATGCTTCAGGGTTAATGATTTTCAGTGAACAATGGACACAATATCGAGAAGATGACGAAGGAAGAGTTAGATTTGTTCGCGATACGGTGGTGAATGAAGATTGGTGGAAAAAGTTTGATTACATTCTTTCTTTTACTGCGCCTATTTATGAAATGCTTAGAGTTTGTGATACAAAGAAGCCATGCCTTCATGTATCTTATGAGATGTGGGATTCCATGATTCAAAGAGCGAAGAAGGCTACCTATGAGCATGAAGGAAAGCAACAAATTGAATCTTCTGCTTTTTATGATGTGGTCCGCGAGATTCTTGTTGAATCGTTGGGCAAAGAATAATACTCCTCTTCATTGTTTGGCTCACTCGTTAAACCCAAAGTGATTTTTTATTTTAATTCAATATTCATTTTTTTTCTATATCAATGTGTTCTTTAGTTTTTGACTTCTTGTTATTTGCTTTCTTGATTTTTCCTAAGGTATTGTAGTGAAAAATGACTTAAAGATGGAGAAGGTAGATTGCCACCTCATATGGATGGAGAAGTTTCAACTGAAAGAATTAAATGCTTTAAAAGAATGTTCGCTAATGAAGAGGATCGTGCAAAGTCCAATGATTAATTTGCCTTCTCTCAAGAGTGGGGCATTTGGGGATCGAGATTCTATTGGCAGTAGATATGATATTGAGCCTAGTAAGTGGTGGGCATGTTATGGTTCAACTGCTCATTTGCTTCAAAGATTGGCGTTTAGGATTCTTGGACAACCTATTGTTAGAGTAGGTGACCAACAAGCCAACTTGTGGCTGTGGTCTTCCCATTTATTCTTGTAATAAATAATCATGTATCGTATTAATGATAAAATACCTTGGCAATCTATATCTTTGTATCTTGTTCAAACATAGATATAGTCCTTACAGTTATTACAAGTACCTGTAATTGATCTTTTAGGATCGTGAGATATTTACTTAAGTATTATAACTGTTAAACGTGTTCCTAGTCGAAGGGTTACGCCACCAATGAGGATATAGGACATTTCCCATTAGGAGACTAGTACTTAGTGTATGTGTACTGTGTCTCATCAGTAAACGATATTGTGATAGCGGCATGCATAAGTGGGTGCTCGTAAGTTGACGAGTTCACTGAACTCCCTCACCCTAGAAATCTCTAAGTGGTTCTCAATAATCGAGTAAAGATCTCTATGGTACAGTTGTACACCATTAGTAAAAGGACTAGTACATAAATTATAATAAGGAAACGTCTAATCAAGCTAAATCTAACCATAATAAAACTCTAAAATAAGAAAAAACATCATAAATTAAAAATGTGCATAATCTATATCTATATATATATCTATCTATCTATATCTATACTATCTATAAAAGTGTGAATCATGGGGGTTTCTTCCATTTTATGTATGGAAAAAATTGATACGATATATTAAATAATATATCGATTAATTATTAGTTAGTTAGTATTTTAATATTTAATATATTATTTAAGTATTGTTTTAGTTAATAGTTTATTATTAATTAATTAGATAGTATATTTTAGTTTATATATAACGTATATTTAGGGTTAGGAGAATTATTAAGTATTTTATTAGGATAGGTAATTATCTTTCCTAGTTAGATTAGGATTCTAGGGTTTTATTCTCTTTAAATAGTCGTATTGTGCTAGGGTTTTATTATGCAGAGAGAAATATTAAAGAATAGATCTTACGTTTCGTAGGAAATATTTATGATACTCAAGAGATCGTATCAAAAATATCCTTACTTGGGTAAACTTAAATGTCAATTAAGTCATATATAATTTAACAATTAGTTAGTTAAAAAAAATACATTAGTTACAACAATATTAGTTTAAGATTTATTGAACAATTACAACTTCTTGAAAAAAAAAAAGAGCATGGACAAAAACGTGTATAGACGTTCCGGGTATATGCGTATTACGTTTGTGGCATGTTCACATTAATTCAATCAATCAATTATTATTCATTCATGCACATTAAATCAATCAGTTAATTGTTGTTCCTAATTAATACAAATAAGTGGAATATTATTCCTAATTAAGTTGATGGAAAACCATAAACCATCGAAAAAATGTATAGTTATAGTAGTAGAACTCTAAACGTACACACTTGAACACATAAACAGAATCATGTTTGCGTTTCTATTTCGTCGCTATATCAGATTGGTTGTCTTGATATTGTCCTTTTAAGATAACAAAAGAGTGATATGCACAAGGACTTTAGTGCTTTTAATTTGAATACAAATAAAAATGAGTGGGAGTGTTGTATTCAATAAACATCAAAGACATCATAATCATGATCAGAATCAGGTTTAAATATTTGTTTGTTTGTTTGTTACTAAATTTGTTCTTAGTATGATGTAATTAAGTTTATGTTTATTTTTGTGGACTACAATTCTTTACATATTTACCTATTGTAGTTTAGATACCATCGGGATTAGTTTCTCTGCATTATACACTTAATTGGTTAAACGAATTTCAATATAATTGCAATTTGAGTGATTAACTAAGGTTAAAAATTCTAGGTTCAAGTGATCAATTCGAAATGAGGTGGTAACAATTTCAGTTAAATTTAAAATTGTATTTTTTTTTTTTTTTTTTGTGTAATTCTTTGATGCATATTGATTTTCTATCATTGCAGAAACAATATATTTTTTCGTCCGAAGAAGAGATCTTGAAAAATAAGGTAACTAATCATATCTCTATATTTATTAAGTTAGATTACCCATTCTTTTGTTACATTAAATACTTTCTGAATGCGTTTGGATGGAGGAAGTTGGAGAGGAATTTGATTTGCGAAAATATTTAAAATGACTTCAAATTTGGAGTCATTTGAAATCCACACCAATTGCTCCAAAAATCAACTAAAAAGGAGGGGTGTGGATTTGAAATTCATCCTCAAATCTCTCAATCTAAACAAGTCCAAGGGATTTGTTATTATGAATTTGAAATCCCTCCTCCAAATCCCTCCATCCAAATGGACGCTTTAAGTTGATAGACAAAAGCGTTGGTGATTATAAATCGAGGAGACTATAGTTCATGTTGGCATAATGAATGATATGAGAAGAGGGTTGAGTGATTTGTGAATAATCCCACGGACCCAAAAGTAAATGTATATATGTGCGGACCAAAATACATTCGCAAATAAATCCATCCATTATTATTTTCCCAAAATACCTCTCACAATATAATTTACATCAAATTCACCCATGAAAGCCTAACTTATCTAATATTGCACATTGACATCCAATTTTAACAAAATATCACATTAACCCCCATTTTCTAAAGACATACCTCTTTTTTTTCATTTTTCCTGAATTTTTTTTCCTGCCACCACCTCCGGCATTTTTTTTCGGGTAAATTCCACTTTACCCCCTCGTACTCTGCCCAAGAACCACTTTACCCCCTCGTACTCTCAATTTCATCGATTTACCTCCTTGTACTTGTACAATTTCCCAATACAGCCCTCTTCGTCAACTTTTTTCGATTTTGACTCTGACGCCATTTGGTCAAGAGTCAAAATATTGACGTAAATATTGATTTTTTTCGATTTTGACTCTCGTGATTAGAAAAGAGAAAGTTTCACACATTCATATATTTTTTTTCTTTGCACTGGGTGGAATCGATCAATTTTTGGGTCTTGATTTTTACTAAGTTAGGGGTTCAATTTGAGGATATCTTGGAAGGGGAAGTGGTGGGAGAAGAAGAAATGACAATATTAACGGAGGAGAAACGACGCGTTATAGGCAGTGGCAATTTTGTAATTTACAGAGTTGACCAAACGGCGTCATAGTCAAAATTGACAAAAGTTGAAGGAGAGGGTTGTATTGGGAAATTGTACAAGTACAAGGGGGTAAATCGATGAAATTGAGAGTACGAGGGGGTAAAGTGGTTATCGGGTAGAGTACGAGGGGGTAAAGTGGAATTTACCCTTTTTTTTCTTCTTGATTTTGTTTCCGACCGTTGATCTCATTGTAATCTTACTATTTTACACAGTAGTATTAATGTGTTCACAATAATATTAAATATTTTTTGAACAACCAAAATAGTAACATTATCGTGTTAACAATAATATTAACACTATAATATTATTATCTTAACCAAAATAATACTCTTTTTTTTTATGAAACCAAAATAATACTCTCATAGTGTAATATTACTGTGTTAACTAAAATACTATTGTCTAAGACAATAAATATAACAATCAAACATTGTAATATTACTTAATATTAATGTGCAGACTAGTACAATACTAATGTCTGAGACAGTAATATTGCAGGCCAATAGTAATATTTATACTAACACAGTAATATTACTGTGTTATGTATAATATTACCGTCTGATATAGTAATATTGCAGGTCAAGAAAGTAATATTACTGTATGGCGTTCAAACGCCGAAAAAGAAAATTCAATTAAAAAAATCTAATATGGTGGTGGAAAAAAACCATTCCAGAAACAAAGTAGAAATAAAAATAAACGCCGGAGACCGATGGTCAACACCGATGGTGGGAAAATAAATCACAAAAACGAGAGAGAGAGTGTCAACACCGGAGACTAGTGGTCAACGCGGTGACCGAACGGAAACAACAATTTCATAAAAAAAAATTAAAAAGAAAAAAACAAGTCAACGCTGGAGACCGGCTGGAATTTTTTTTTTAAAAATGAAATAAAAAGATAAATAAAAAGTCAATGCTGGAAATCAGCGGCCAACGACGGTGGCGGTTAAAATTGGATTATGAGTCAAAATTGGTTGATTGATAAAATTTAGCTAAATTAGGTTTTAAATCATGTAATTGGGTGTGAATTAAAATTTCGAGGAGTTAGGGGGAGTTTTGGCATATATGACAGAGTTTTCGTTAATAGCAAATAACTTTGGATGGATGAATATATTTACGAGAAAGAAAAGTAGGATGTCCCTCTCCTTCGGTCATGGATTCTTTTGCAATTCGCTCAATACGAGTAATGAGAATAGAAACACTCAAATATAAATATAAACAAACATTTGTCATTGCCCAGGAACAAGTTATACATTTTTATTTATATCTCCAACACCTCATTCTCGAGTGCCGACGAATTACACTTGCATTTGAAATATTCGAAATGGTGGCGACGATGGAATTTGAACACAAGACCTTTCGTTTCGCCAGACTTTGATACCACGTTAAATGACCACTGTTGGGTGCTAAATACCTAACACGCAAGTGCACGTATCGCAAACAAGTAGTAAAAGTGGACTCGTGAGAGTCGGATGTCGATCCCACAGGGAATACTCGAATTACCTAATCCTAAGTACCAAATTCTAACAACTATGATTTTTATCCAGCCTATGCAAGGTTGTCAAATTTAATCAACAAAATAAATTAAACTAATTAGGAAAGCAAATAAACAAGAGAGAATATCAATAAAACGGATCTAGGATTTTATCTTCCCCCTATGCAAGAATTGCTCACCCAAAACCCCTCAATTATGAAATATATGATTCATGATTATTAACCCGAGACACTAATTTACTCATAACCCGCTGTCGCGTGTATTATGAGTCTATTATTCATAAACGGTTCACTATATGTCTATGCAAACAAATTATGAATAAAGCATTAACTAACAAGTCTCGTAATTGGCTACCTAAGGTGATATCTGTATGTCTACGACACCACATGCAATTGACACACTCATCCGGTGAAAACTACTCGAAGGCTCTTATACTTACCGTCTAATTATCAAAATAGCTCTGTCGAGTCAATCCCAATAATCACAGATAAAGCACATAAATTGATCAAGTTCATGCACTAACAATCATAACAAGTAGAAGAAATAATCATAAAATCATAATTGTATAATCTCAAGAAAAAGGGTTCGCAATCCCTACATAGGGTTCCAACAAAATCCTAGATTAAAAACTTAGCTACGCATGTTCTCTACGAAAAACATAATAAAAACATAAAAAGAATAGATTAAGAAAAGATAGATAAAAGAAGAATTGTGATGAAGAGTTGTCAATTCTCCGTCTTCGATTCTTCGTTCTCTCGCTCCTCTCGCTCCAAGGTTGTGTCCAATGTCTCCTTTGATTCGTGCTTGGTTTGGGCTTAAATAGATGTCCCCAACTTGGTAGATGATTCTAGGTTTCCTTGTGTGTTTAAAAGTCCAAAATTGCCTCCAGCGTGATTTGGCACGGCCGCGCGAAAATCAGTGCAATTCTCGCACGGCCGCGCGAGAATCGCCGAACATTCTGCCCAAATTCAGCATTTGGCACGGCCGTGCCAAAAATAGGCTAATTTTGGCACGGCCGTGCGGGCCTGTTTTCAGCCAATTTCAGCATATTTTTTATTATTTCACTTTTGGCACATATTTTCTCCAAATTTGCAGTTTTGACCTCAAACTTTTCCAATTCTTCAATTTATACCTAAAATACAATAAATCAACTATTTAACCACCAATTATCGTTAAATCACACCAAAAGCTCAAATAAAAAGGTACGATAAAGTATAAAAATATATACTTAACACACCCCCAAACTTGATCTTTTGTTTGTCCTCAAGCAAAAACTAGCAACTTTCACAGCAACACTCTCAACAAATGCCTCTCATCACATAGATTAATGGTCAACTTTCATTTTTTCAGAACTTGCAATTATCATGACAATTCTCAAAAAATTACAAGCTCGTAATTCAAAGATACGTATTCACTCACCATTGCTAAAAACCACAAACCATGCTATCGCTTCAAGTATCTCATATTTGTAAATTAAAAATTGAGAAAATTTATACTTACATATTAATATTCAACTCCAAATACTCACCAAATTTCTCTACTCG
>NW_012193036.1:269365-291886 GCF_000504015.1 Erythranthe guttata | reverse complement strand
ATGTAACCATTGCCGATTTCATCTGGAATATTTTCAAGAGACTCAGATTTTAATTTGAGCGTCATCTCTTCCAGTTGTATCTCCATGTTTCGAAATGATGCTTGAGTGGAATTCATGAATTCGCCAATGATGGATACCAAATCAAGTTGGTCATTAGTGGTTTGTTGCTGCGATGGATAATAATTTTGAAAATCATCAAATTGTGGCTCTCTATGTTGAAACTCGTTCAAATCTTGGTCCTGAAAGCTTTGCTCGTATGTGTTGGTATAAGTGTTCCAATAACCTCTGTTGGTAATTTCGACGAAATTCGCCGCTTTTGGTGATCCCCAGCATTGATCGGTGTAATGATTTCCACCACATGTAGAACAAAACGGAGGCATATCATAGGTGTTTTGGAGGTATTTGTCAGATGGAAGCCATTCATATCCCGTTTGAGGTGCCCGAACATTGTAACCAGACATGTAACAAAAACAAAAAAAAAAAAAAAATCAAAATAAAAAATTAAAATTAAAATTAAATGGCTGAAGTAAAAAAAATTGCTCAAATTTGATATTAGAATGAATAGATAATTTAGCTGTATTCCCCGGCAACGGCGCCAAAAACTTGTTGGGTGCTAAATACCTAACACGCAAGTGCACGTATCGCAAACAAGTAGTAAAAGTGGACTCGTGAGAGTCGGATGTCGATCCCACAGGGAATACTCGAATTACCTAATCCTAAGTACCAAATTCTAACAACTATGATTTTTATCCAGCCTATGCAAGGTTGTCAAATTTAATCAACAAAATAAATTAAACTAATTAGGAAAGCAAATAAACAAGAGAGAATATCAATAAAACGGATCTAGGATTTTATCTTCCCCCTATGCAAGAATTGCTCACCCAAAACCCCTCAATTATGAAATATATGATTCATGATTATTAACCCGAGACACTAATTTACTCATAACCCGCTGTCGCGTGTATTATGAGTCTATTATTCATAAACGGTTCACTATATGTCTATGCAAACAAATTATGAATAAAGCATTAACTAACAAGTCTCGTAATTGGCTACCTAAGGTGATATCTGTATGTCTACGACACCACATGCAATTGACACACTCATCCGGTGAAAACTACTCGAAGGCTCTTATACTTACCGTCTAATTATCAAAATAGCTCTGTCGAGTCAATCCCAATAATCACAGATAAAGCACATAAATTGATCAAGTTCATGCACTAACAATCATAACAAGTAGAAGAAATAATCATAAAATCATAATTGTATAATCTCAAGAAAAAGGGTTCGCAATCCCTACATAGGGTTCCAACAAAATCCTAGATTAAAAACTTAGCTACGCATGTTCTCTACGAAAAACATAATAAAAACATAAAAATAATAGATTAAGAAAAGATAGATAAAAGAAGAATTGTGATGAAGAGTTGTCAATTCTCCGTCTTCGATTCTTCGTTCTCTCGCTCCTCTCGCTCCAAGGTTGTGTCCAATGTCTCCTTTGATTCGTGCTTGGTTTGGGCTTAAATAGATGTCCCCAACTTGGTAGATGATTCTAGGTTTCCTTGTGTGTTTAAAAGTCCAAAATTGCCTCCAGCGTGATTTGGCACGGCCGCGCGAAAATCAGTGCAATTCTCGCACGGCCGCGCGAGAATCGCCGAACATTCTGCCCAAATTCAGCATTTGGCACGGCCGTGCCAAAAATAGGCTAATTTTGGCACGGCCGTGCGGGCCTGTTTTCAGCCAATTTCAGCATATTTTTTATTATTTCACTTTTGGCCCATATTTTCTCCAAATTTGCAGTTTTGACCTCAAACTTTTCCAATTCTTCAATTTATACCTAAAATACAATAAATCAACTATTTAACCACCAATTATCGTTAAATCACACCAAAAGCTCAAATAAAAAGGTACGATAAAGTATAAAAATATATACTTAACACACCCCCAAACTTGATCTTTTGTTTGTCCTCAAGCAAAAACTAGCAACTTTCACAGCAACACTCTCAACAAATGCCTCTCATCACATAGATTAATGGTCAACTTTCATTTTTTCAGAACTTGCAATTATCATGACAATTCTCAAAAAATTACAAGCTCGTAATTCAAAGATACGTATTCACTCACCATTGCTAAAAACCACAAACCATGCTATCGCTTCAAGTATCTCATATTTGTAAATTAAAAATTGAGAAAATTTATACTTACATATTAATATTCAACTCCAAATACTCACCAAATTTCTTTACTCGGCTAGTATCAAATAATTGAGCTATTGGGATCATTGGGACTTTTTTGCTTTCAAATGTTGGGCTTTTTGGTTCAAGGTAGGAAATATGGGTATAGGTGGCTATGCTTCTTGAATTGAGATGATTACGCCAAATTTTGATAGATAGGCGTTTGAAACAATGAATTCACCTCTAAGGACTTTTAATAAACTCGATTCTTAAGAGTTCAAAAGTCTCCACTTTTGCTGTTAAGACAATGGATCAGGCTTTCAAAATAATTCAACAACTAGTCCTTACTTCCCCTTCTAGTCTCTTCTTCTTCTTTTTCTTTCTCTTTTTATTATTATTATTTTTTTATTTTTTATTTTTTATTTTTTTCTCTTTTTTTTTTCTCTTTTTTTTTTTTTTTTTTTTTCCTTTTTTTTTTTTTTCGGGGAAGAAGAAGAAGGACCTTATAAAAATTTCGACCGAACTTCAAGGGTTAATTTTTCCAAAATCTCCACTTATTCTACCTTATACACATTGGCTAAAAGAAAGAACACCGTAATTTACAAAGCTTTCCCAAGGAGGTAAATGTAATATACCCACGGGAGAATAAATGAAATATTTTGCCTTACCTCAAAGGTAATTTACAAATAGTTTGCTAGTTTAATAAAAGGTTAATTTAAACAATTCATTCACTCCGTAATTGTAATTACCAATACTACAGAAGTTTGTAAGTTATTTAGTCTTACCCAAGGAGTATCAGTAACTTATCCTAAAAAATATAACATATATAATTTTATGGTTAATAAAAATAACATGAGGAATGTGTTTAGGAATGCAAATTGAAAATAAAAATAGGCAATTTTGCTAAGATAAATAATGAATAGTCTCACTTGATTGAGGGCTGGAGGGAATTTAGCAATTTGGAGGATTTGGTCAATTTTTTTGCAAGAGAAATTGCTAACACCAATTGACTTAGTGAGCCCCAAAATCTTGCACTCTTCCATACTTTGCCAAACACCTTCCACATCTAAGGGCCTAATAAGGTCAACGTCAACTGGTGTTTTCCTTATCATTTCAGTCAACCTCACTGGCCAATGTATCAGGTACATGTCAACATACTCCAATTGTAGATTTCTGCATCAAAACATATTTCATTACAAATAGTTAAACTATTTTTCGTGTACTTCTCAAATTCTTTTGGTTAAAAAAAGAAAAGAAATTGCGTTTGAATATAATACTCCATTCAATTTTTCTTATTTTGTTCTATTTTTTAGAATATCTTTTTGAGAAAAAAATAAATAAATTTAATTCGAGGGCACTCCCTTCAAATCTTTGTAATTCGCCCTCCCTATTATTTTTTTTTTTCGAGGTTTGTCATCACCACAAAAAAAATCGAACACCCTTAGCTAAAATCCTGGATTCGCGACCGCATGTGATTGACATGATATACTAAAAACATATTCTAATAAATAAAAAAATACTTCCTAGTATAACAAAGTATGCCTTGTTTAAGAATAAAAAAACGCAATCTTACAACAATATCACATGCAACAAAAAAAATCGCGAAATAATAGTTAAAAAAAGACGAAAATAAAAATTAATTTGGAAGGCTTACTGGAGGCTCATTTTGCAAGCAGAGACAATCTGGTTAGGATGAGCAAAGCTAGCCCACAGCTTGGTAGTGATGAAGAGTTCGTCTCTCGATTCTATAAGGTGGAGGCGCAAGGCTTCTGCGATGGCTTCGCCTAGCGGCTTCTCCGAACCGTACGCAAAGGCGGTGTCGAAGTGGCGGTACCCTGCCTTTATGGCTTCCAATATTGCCGCCTTTGTTGTCTCCAAATCCGCCGGCGGGTAAGCTGATGTGCCCATTCCGATCACCGGCATCCCGTTTTCTTCGCACCCTTTCAAAATCACCGATGGTATGATTTCCATCTCTAGTTAATAATTAATTACCTACTCACCCTAAACTGTTTTAATTAATTTATATATATTAAGGTGTGTGTGTGTGTGTGTGATCACTCTTGGTTAATTTGATGAAAAATGAATAAGGGCAAGCTCTTATTTATATACAAGAATGAATATGATCGAACAGTACGAGGATACATAAAATATGATGGCCCACCAAAATAGACAACTAACGACACCCGATTTTGCCAAACCCATTAATATACTCCATAATTAAATATTTTGCTTTATACAGATTTGGTTGAATTTTACAATTTCCATACAACGAGAGTTCCACGGTGAGGTGTTCTATAAAATTGATTTTTTATATGAAGTAATGAATTATTTTATTTACTAATTTAATTACGGTTTAAATTTTATTCTCAATGACAATTTTAGATAGTTAATTTTTATTCCAACAATTTCATTTAATTTTAATATACATTTCAACCAAAAATAAATCTAATCAGATAGTAGTATCGCTTTAATCAAATTTGGAAACCTTTATCCAATTATGACCAAATTCTGATAGATTTAACCTATTTTATTCGATGGTTATTGAGATGCTACACTGAATGAAATACACTGGTTATTACTCCCTCCTTCCCTCAATAGTTGTCACTTTTGGTAGTTGCACATATATTAAGAAATTCAATAAATATGCATAGATAATAACAAAAAATATAGTAAATCACTACAATGCCCATGCCATTAATTAATTTTTAAATAATTATAATTCAATTAATTATGAGTGACAAAGGGCAAAATTGAAAAATTGCAATTAATTATTCATTGGAATAGTAAAATGACAAATAAATTGAAATATGAAAAAATGGCAAAAGTGACAAGTATTGAGGGAAGGAGGGAGTATTAATTATTGATGTAATAAAATAACTTCTCACTAAGCACACATATACTTGGATGTGTGTGATTATGTGCAGATTAACGATTAATAATTACCCGCTGTATTTTAATTGGTACTTTATTATCCGACCTAGTTCTATTTTGTACCAAATTAACCCAATTTTGTACCAATTTAACAAACAGTTTTATATATATATATATATATATATATATATATATATATATATATATATATATATATATATATATATATATATATATATATATATATATATATATATATATATATATATATATATATATAACGTAATTTTGAAAGATTCTACCCATTCATGAAATATTTGACCCACTTAAATGATTAATCCATATTTATCTATCAAATTAACTCATTTTTAGTGACTTTAATCCACTTGACTCATTCTTTGTTGAAGTGAGCCTAACAAATAAATTGATGTTGGTCATTCATGAAGATTAAAAACCAATTTCCTTTTCATTTAATAGTCCCATATTGCGGGCTTACGAACTTATGAAATTCTACATCTGCTGAAATGTACCATGTGGTTTAAACTATAAATCTACATAAATATTTCTTAACTAAGTATGCATACATATGAGTGTGTGTAGATCTATGATATATAATTACATGATGTATTTCACCAAGTGCAGGTTCTACAAAATATATTTCCTATGAAATTATGAATTGTCAGATATAATTAACTTCCTATTTTGTTTTGGGCAAAATTCCATTAGTTGAAGTCAAACGTTAGAAAACTATTAATCTTCTAGTTGCAGAAAACATAATTAATGTCACTAGAAGTTGTTGGCCAAAGTTGAAAATGGAAACAACCAATTCATAAGTCCAATTAAACAAATTTAAGTACCGGCTGCTTTTAGGCAGACCCATTAATTCCACAAATTCATTAAATAACAAGTGTTGGCTTTTTAAATATTGTAAGGCAAAATATTTCTCAATAAAAAATCTTATTCTAGAAGCTACCCAAAGAATAAATAACAATAATACATTTAATTTATCCAATGCATTTATAAGATTGGTTGTGGGTTATTTTATTTGAAAAACAAAAAAAAAACCCACATCTTCAGAAGATATATGATGCATGTGTTTAATTTGTTTATCATGCATCTCAAATTAGTTGCATATCTTGACTGCAAACATGAGAATATTATATTGCAGTATGCATAGATGATAGAACTAATATATACATTTTGTCATGTATCACTAAATGCATGCTGACATTATATAAATGCCACTAAATTCGACTCACCTTCATCACCTTTCCATCGTTCAAATTGCACCAAAAAAGTCTATAATCTTCCGTTAAGAGGATTGTTTGTACGATTTAGATTGGGACGAAAAAATTGACAACGCCGTCATCCAGGTGTTGGCTTACGAAGCACGTACAGTTACTTTTGTTGTGGGAAAAAAATTCTATCTCTATCTCTACCAATTTTAAAAGCATGAATATTTTTTGTTTCTTAATATTTTTGTAGTTCCTATTATGCCCCTTATAACAAAATTTAAGGGAGAGATATGCAATTTTACAAATTAGAGACAATCTAGCTGTAATTACATCAAATATCAGGGCCTTGATGTAGTAAATTTACATTTTCTCTAAGGAATTTGTTGGTAAATTTGACTAGAGTGATCATAACATACGAGTAACACGAAAAAATACTTAATTGTTTCAAACAATAATGATGCAAAGAAATTCAAGATAATGAAAATTATCAACTATCAACAAAATAAGAGAAATTTTAGTTTGAGGGTTTTCCATGCATGAATTGATATATAGCAATTTGTTTTAGTTAATTTCTTGTGGTTTTATATTTTTATTGATCGCAATTTTAGAAATAATTTTAATTCATCATACGTTTTGATACATAAGTAGAACATGAAGTTTTGTACTTATTTAATTTTATTTATAAATAATTTTTATTTTTAAAATATAGTATGTAACTTTTAGTAATTAATAATAAGTTCTATCTTAAGTAAAATTATACGTAATCACGTGCAACACGCGGTGCTTGCTATTAGCATAAAAAATATGGTTGGCCAAAAGTTTAATCAATAAAAAACACAATATGTACTTCTCAATAAAATATTTTTTCAATAAGTTGGTGGATCTCGAGGCAAGGTACACGGCATTTGATTGAATGTTGTCTCTTCCCGGTCTCACCAAACGAATCAACTAACGTTGTAATAGCCTCGGATTTGCTATGGAAGAAGTTTTGCAAGTACTTTATACTTCACGACTAAACCAAAAATAAAGTACATATTGTTATATTTTATACGCACTCAATGATCTTGTTACTACATTTGTAGGAACACACGATCGCATTTGTGTATCGTAGTTATGAGAAAAGTAACTGGGAAGAGTTGCAGGCCATATTCATGTCACCTGCTATTGGATCCACCCCAAATAAGGATGAGATTATTGTGGTGTCTTCGGAGGACGAGGACGAGGTTAAGATTGCGTTTGTTCCTTAGGCGTTCCATGCAAAGGAAAAAAAAAATCCATGACAACCTTACCAATACATCATTCCATTGTGGTCCATGTATCTTCACTCTAGTAGCATAAACGTGAATGATTGGGTTTGCCTCGCAGCATTTGCCTACTCCGAAGGTTCTTTCAACATGGAGTACAACACTGTTAATTCAAGTTTTGTCGAGCATCCAATGATTCAAGGCCACTAAAACTGAGAGAATATATGATCCCCAAATATAAAAGTCGTCCTAATGGTATGGTTGTTAGTTATGCTGAAATTTGTCATTTGCTTCAACAAAAAACTAAGGGTCGTGTTGGTGGGTCGAATGGCGTTTAGTTGATATGTATTAATCGGTTGTTGGCATCCAACTCTTCCCCATAGTGCACTTTCGGATAATTCGTCTAATATAAGTTGTACGTTGAATTCGTGCATTTATATTTTGTATGTTCTTATTGGAAATTTCAGATTATTATGTAATTTTTTTTCTTCATGTCAAACTATGCAATTTTCATTAACAATGCATGAACTTGTACGTCGCTTATGCAATGACCATTTTCGTTGAACGTTATGTTAGTTTGTGGTAAGGATGGAAATCACTTCGATATTAACCAGTTTCAGTTATTCATATGCAAGTGCAAATTTAGACCGGATGGCCTGTTTTAATAGGAAAATCGGATGTCATAGGATGATTGACACATGGATAGTTTAAATAAAAATGGATAGTTTAAATAAAAATATAATTAGGATTCTAATAATTGGAAAAGAAAAAGAAAAAAAAATCCAGCATAATCCATAACCCCTCTAACTCTAATTATAATATGCGTGATTTATTAAGAGTTATGACTTAAGAGTGCCATATGTCAAAAAATTAGTGGAATCCGATTTATATTAAATATCGGCTGATCCGCTCATAATTTAATCTCCACAAAAAAACATCATATAAACAACCAACACTTAAATTTAATTCAACAAAATTTCAAAATGTTTTCTAGAACGATGATGATAACACAAAAGACTAGGAGAATAAGTACTTGCAAATTGTTTAAATTACAGACAAAATTACGACACCATTAACATGACCGGCAGTTCCAACACGAGACACATACGAAACATAAAACATTAGTACATAACTTCTAAACATTAATAAAATAACACAACTCATGCTTCATTTTACAATTAACCATTTTGAAACATGCACGCAAATTGCCTAGCAATGTGACATCCGAAGCAACCTCGAACCCGGATGTAAACCCCTCATCCAAATCATCCCTCGAACATGGATGGGAAACCGTCATCCAAATCATCATAAATTTCATCTGCCATAGCATCATCCCTCCCAATGCCATCGTCCCCAGCAATAGCATCGTTCCCGGCAGAAGCCATGCAGGTATCCCACTGCTCACGTGCGGCGTCCCAGTCAATTTCCCATTAATTCTAATTTGGGAAGTGTATTTGCATCAATTGAAGGTATGTTCTTTGCTCTTGGTCCATCAAAGACTCGTCGCTCGAAGAATCATCGGACAAGTAACCCACGTCAATGAGTATTGGATCTTCAACATGATACCATTGTCCACCGAAAGCAATAGGATCGGCTTCTTTTTCGTAGAAAATGAACTTGCAAGTCTCGATGTAAGGAAACTTGTTTGCCCGAAAATAATTGTTCACGAATTGCTTGCGGTTGTTCTTCTGCATTGTATAGATTAGAGGTTAGAACTTTCATTCAATGCGAGGTAAACATAAAGAACTATGTACTCTATTCTTAAAAAATTGTACCCGTTTGTTGATTGTCGGGTTGTGCATCAAATTAATAGTAACCAGTTTAGTTCTTCGATTGTATTCGACTACAGGCAAGTTAATTTTGGGAACTCCACGAACGTGCGATGCCGATTTCGCATTATGTGTGTTCGACGCTTAACCTCGGCATTCGTGATATCCCTCCCATAAGTTCAACGCATCTTGGCCGCCACAACATTGAGTGTCGAGTTGAATAAAGCAGCATTGACAAGGGGATCATACGACAATTAGAAATAATCCAAACTCGCCATCATGAAGTCGTCGTACTTGATTGGCCAATCCGCTCCATTGAACATCGATGCGATGCGCTGGTTGTGTGTCTTCGGCATATCCTTACTTAACTACAAAATAAAGAAACAAAATCAGTGAAATAATGGATATTAAAAAAGAACCATTGGAAAAAATATATGAAGCAATGAAACGAATTTGTTTTCCAATTTCATTGGAATCGAAGGCTTTCCAGCCACTGCTACGATTGGGAACCCTAATTTTTGTTGCCAAATTACCACTAACCTTCATTTTTGCTTTGTAATTACACATGTAATGTGAAGGGGTTATTCTCAATTTAAGAATAGTGAAATTAGGTTGCAGAGAACTTATTGCCACGTGTTAATCCAGAAACATTGTAAATGACCGACGCATTATGTATCATGTTGGAATAATTTTTTTCTTCAATTATTGAATATATGTCACATTCAATGAAATATGTGTATGCAGCCCTTTAATTGCATTTTGCACGTGTGTGGGGTTAGCCATATTTATGGGGTCACAACAAAATATTAATGAGTACCAACTCACTCATTTATGTTAATCTAATTTTTCTTTTAACTTTTTCCTTTATTAACAATACAATCCTTTCGTATTTAATTTTCTTTTTCTTTTTCTTACCTAGAACACACACCGAAGTATTGGAAGTATTGTGCATCCAAGGAAAATTAGAACACGCACACGTATCGAATAAAATACACATAATATTACATCAATAAACATAGACGGCATCCAAGGGCTTTCATTATATTGCCAGATTTTTAATTTATATATTACGTACTAATTATCACAAACGCTATCATAGGCTACGATAGCATTTTGCAAACGCTATGGATGGCAGTATGTGGTGTAGTCCCAAGAGCTCTTATATAATAATCCCCATTCATATAAATAAAATCTTTTTCTTTCTAACATATAATTAAATACAAACTCTCGATTCACCACCAAATTAAAGTAAACAAATATACGTCAGTTTCTTGTTTAAGTTATTCTGTTATTTCATATAGTTTTTCAGTATTTACGTCAGTGCTAATGAATTCTACAGACGTGGAATATAATTTAAAATAAAAAAAATTGTGGTTATGATACGGCTTCAACCAAATTAAAGAATTTCTAACAAAAATCTTATATATCATAAGCAAGGAATGTTTATTTATGTTTTCTCTTCATTCTTTACTATGTAAATTCAACAAATTGCTACCGAAAGTTTAATCAAATCTCAACTCATATCTGTTGAAAATAAGTTCCTATTTTTGTTGATATTCTCCTAAATGTTTTGAGGTTTTCAGCTTGCTTCTAATGACTCTGATATATATGAAAAGGCGGCGACTATATGCAATCCCAAAATTTACTTAGGGCAAGACCAAATTAAATTTTATACCAAATTAAGTGTAAAAAACTATAATGACCTTAGTAAAATACAAAAAAAGAAATAAAACTTAATTCTATCAATTACTCTTGCAGGACCAAATTAAAAAAAAACACACACAATTGAAAAACGGGAGGGAGGGAAGAAGAGGACCACTTGCATATTCGCAGCCGTCACCGATGAAATCGACCACCGCCTTGTAAAATTTCGACACACTGGTGTCAAATTTTTCACTAAATTTCGACAATAAGTTGTTGTTGATTATTTGCACTTTTTTCGACATTTGTGTGTCGATATTTTGTTCAAAATTCGACATCAATGTGTCGATTTTTAGCAATTAATACAACATGTTGGCATCGATTTTTTCAGAAAATGAAAAATTCGACTCTATAATGTCATTTTTATAGCTAAATATCGGCCAGTAAACGTCGATTTTTTGTGTACGGGGAATTATTTTCGAAAAACGAGAAAAACGATCACAAAGCTTAAAAAATACAATATTTCTTATCCCATTGTGTTCTTCGATCTTAGAATCATCCATATTGATGTTTTGTGTGTCCGTAATGTCCTCATTTGCAAGGTTTAGTAAGATTTGAAGGTTTTGTTTGATGAGGGTTTTTTGAGAATATGAAAGAGTTTTTTGGAGAAAATGTGTAGAATACGTGTGAAGAAGAGGAGGTTGGGTTTTGTTGGTGAAATGAGTTCCCTCTTGTTTTTCATTTTTTTTGGTCTTGCAATAGCAATTAGGCCTAACTTTAATTAATAATATCGAAATTAAAATTGGGGTTATATTTGTAATTTTCAGTCTTGCTCTTAGTAAATTTATTTATATTTTGGTCTTGCATCAAGTAAGTTCTTGCCTTTAGAAATTTTGAGATTGCAAATATTGGTTGCCATATAAAAATTGGTCTAGACAATTCATTAAATTGGACAAATATTTAAAAAGTTCACCCACATTTATTATATATGAATGTGCATTTGAGAAAATTGAAAAGCTAGATTTAAAAAACTATGGTACTCCAAACTTCAACCAAATTGAAAATTTATAAGTAAGCAAGGAATGTTTATTTCTGTTTTCTCTTCATTCTTCATTACGTAAATTCAACAAATTGCTAGCGAAAGCTTAACCCAATTTCAACTCATATATGTTGAAAATACGTTCTTATTTCTGTTGATGTCCGCCTAAATGTTTGAGGTTTCTTGCTTGCATCTAATGACTCGACATACATGAAAATTGTTTTACACAATTGATTCAATTGGAAAAATATTTGAAAAGTTCACCCATATTTACTCTGTTTTAATGTGCATTTGAGAAAATTGAAAAGTTAGATTTAAAAAATTATGGATTTCGAAAGAAAAAATATGCAACAAAGAAGAGGTTGCGAGGAATAATAAAAGGGGTTTTTGTGCATAAGTCCCAACCAGGCATCTTTATTATTCTAGGTTTAGGGGCTATATCTCTTTCACCAATAAGCTCATCCCTTTAATATTTATTATAAATAAAGTAAACATTCATGTATATGCCAATATTACCCTCAACCCTTTATACCCAATTCTTAATTGAACCTCAATTTAATCAAATTTGTCCACAAAAATCCAATTTTGACCACAAAAATATTATTTTGACTTTTTTTTATCAAAAACTTCTTTTTTTTTTCAAAAAATATTTTTTTGCCGCCGGTCTCCGGCATTGACTTTTCAAAATTGGAGCATACTATAATATGCTCCAATTTCATCCTTAACTTAATTTAACCTCAATATAATTTGACCCCAAATTTCACATATTATTCAATTTTGACCCAATTTTTTTTTTCAGAAATTTTTTTTTGCCGCCGTATTCCGGAGTTGACTTTTAAAAAAAAAATCTTTTGGATTTTTTCGCCGGTTTCCGGCGTTGACTTTGTTTTTTTCTTTTTTCTTTTCTTTTCTTTCGGATTTTTTCGCCAGTTTCCGGCGTTGACTTTTTTTAGTGTTTTTTTAAGTTTTTTTTTTTTTTACGTCCGCCGCTAAATGTTGATCGTAATTGTGCTGTCACTGACAGTAAATTAACGTAATTATACTGTCCATAACAGTTAATTAACGTAATTGTACTGCCGTTGACAATACATTTATGTAATTGTTCTGCCGTTGAGAGTACATTAACGTAATATTATTATTTTTTATTTTTGTTATTTTTTTACTTTTTTGATTTGTTGACAAGTCAACGTAATTATATTACTGTCGTTGACAGTAAAATAACAGTAAACACAATAATATTACTGTCAACAACATCAATATTATTATTATTTTTTTGGGTTTTTTGTTTTGTTTGAGTTATTCACGGAGTAACGTAATAATATTACTGGCTATTATTGTAATATTACTGTAAACACAATAATATTACGGTGGTTGACGGTAATATTACTGTTGTTATAGTAATATTGTTGTCAACCACATCAATATTATTATTTTGTTTGGATTTTTTTGTTTGTTTGAGTTATTCACGGAGTAACGTAATAATATTACTGTCTATTATTGTAATATTACTGTGGTTGACGCTAATATTATTGTTGTTACAGTAATATTACTGTCACTCACAGTAATATTAATTCTTTTGGCTTTTTATTATGTTTACATTTGTTGAACGGTCAACATAGTAATATTACTCAATACACAATAATAATGAGTTTTGTTGTGTTAATATTACTGTCCTAGAGATTAATATAGCAATATTACTGTGTTAAACTGTAGTTTAGTTAATTTTACTGTGTTTAACAGTAATATAGTTTATATTACTGTCAATCACAGCAATATTGTTGTTTAAACGAAAAAAAAAAAGTTACAGAAAGAAAGAAAATAAAAAAAAATCGAAAAAGTCAACGTCGGAAACTGGCGAAAAAATACGGCAGAAAAAAAATTGAAAAATCCGGCAAAAAAAGTCAACGTCGGAAAATTTTGTTTTTTTGAAAAAAAAAAATTCGAAAAAAAAAGTTTTGGGTAAAAATTGAATCATTTGTGAAATTTGAGGTCAAATTGAGGTTAAATTAAGTTAAGGATGAAATTGAAGCATATTAAAGTATGAGGTGTTATTTTAGTCATTTACAAAAATCTCGACCATGTGTGGACTTATTGGTAAAAAAGTTTTTTATCTGGATATCTTTATAAATAAGTACCCATTGATGGGCTTATTTGTAATGACCGTTAATACAAATTGGATATTGATGATGCTAAATAATAAATACTATAGTGGTGGAACTGAATAATATGGTACGTATAATTTTAATATCTAAGGTTATTTTGGATATTTATTGCTTCTCTTAGATATAGCCCCAAAGCAATATAATAATAGGGACATGTAAGATCTCATTTTTTCTAATAAACAAAAGTCCTACTCCTTGAATAATTCTAAATACTGCTATTTCCTTCACCTTATATCTCAACGATTGTCATCTTCAACACAAAATTGGTCAAGTCTGGCTACTCCGTCCCGCGCGCTCCACTAAAGGCGTCTTCTCCAGAATCACCATCGTTTTCCTTCCATCGAATTAGTCTTATTTTGGCTAATCTTATTTTAGCAACCAAACGAAAGTGTGATCAACTACAGGAGCACAAATAGTCTAATAATAAAACAACTATATTTTCTTATAATCTACTTCCTCTGTTCCTAAATAAGTGTCTCTTTTCACTTTTCACAAAGATTAAGAAACTCAATAAATATATCTTGAGTTTAGAAAAATCATATGTAAATGACTAAAACAACCTTTATTATTTAATGATTTATAAAAGAAAAATAATGTTTAGAGTTTCATTAATAAGGTTAAATAGGAAAATGCATTTAATGCAGTATTGGAAATCTAAAGTGACAGATAATATGGAACAAAAATATTTTAAAAATAGACAGTTATTGTGGAACAGAGAGAGTATTTTTTTATGTCTAATATTCGATTTAATATTTTGGTCAACAATATTATTCTTATAGTCTATTAATAAAACAACTACACAACAAAGTAGTTGATTTGCGTCCAGTTTGATCTAAAATTTCACCAAAACCAAATGGATGGGGGGCTTATCACTAACTTTTCAAACGGTTAGGGTGGAATAATTAACAACAAAACACAACATATATGATTTCGGACAAAGGTAAACAAATTATTTATGTCTTGAAAATGCAACAAGCAAATCAACTCATCATGTATGGCTACACATCAAATTACAGACTCAACAGCAATCATAATATATACACATGCAAAAAACATGAAAAATCTAAATGCCACAAACTGTAACTAATTTAACTCCCTACTCCCAACACAATATTTGCAATTTGCCTATCCCCTATCAACTCACAATAATCATATGGTACAAACTAAATCATCACGAAACCTCGTTTCTTTTTCAAGTGTGTGTGTCAGCCAGCCGCCTTTTAACCTTTCGTTCACTAATAAATTCAGCTTTGAGGAGGAGACTCGGGCTCGGAACCATAAACCGAGGAAAATGAAATGGTATCTTCTTTTGGAATTGCGACAAAGTTTAAAGGAGCGGTCGAAAGTCTTCTCATTTCTTTGAAATATCCGTTTTGTCGGCCGGAATAAGAGCGCGGTGTGAGCAGCTCTGGAGTTGAACACCCGACTGAGTTCCTACGGGGCGAGGGAGTCACCGACCCGTTTCCATACGACCCGTATCCATTTGGCTTCCTAAAACTGTTGCTTCTCCTCGGACTTGGCTTTGATCCATACATAGATTCTTTCTCCGTAAGCAGCATATCTTGGAGTTTCTTTTGGTCCTAAAATCAAAAAAAGATCGAAATACCACAAGAACATAACTACTGTAAGAACAATTGTTTTAATGGTTATAAATTACAAATAAAAAAAAAACACAGATAAAAGATAAAGTAGAAATTACCCTAGCTCGTTTCTTCTCTCCTTCCTTGTGATGTCTAGCTCGTTTGTAGTCCTCTAGTATTGACACCAAGCGCACCTGCATGCAAATAAAACGATCAGAGCATTATTACAAGAGTACTCGATACTTGCATACGTATTCTAAAAATAAATTTAAATAACTCACCCCATCATAGAGAAAAAGTTTACGTTTCTCTTCCTCCCACGCTAACGTCTTGCTAATTAAACTATCCACCATCGCTGTAAAAATCACAGCTTGTTATAATTTCCATGAATTAGGGTTTATTGCACTCGGTTCCCCTGGTGTTATGTCCAATTGCTAAAATAATAACCGCATGTTATTTTATCAGCAACCCCCCCCCCCCCCCCCCCCTATGATTCAATTGTTTTAAAAAAATTAAATCCTAGGGGTGTTTTTGCCAAAAAAAAAACATGGGTAGTATTTTTAGCAATTCGATATAACACAGGGGTACTAATTGCAATAAACTCCCAAAAATTATGACCAGCTCATGCAAAAGTAAATTTCATTAAAGGGTCCCAAAAAAAAATGGACCTGGGAACTTGTTTACGGGAATTCTAGCTCGCTCCCCACGCTTTAGGTTACTGTGCGCACCTCTTCCAACACTGTAACGGTTCTCATCCTGGAAAATCAATAAACATAAATTATTAAATGCTATAATTTTTAAGTAAATTAGCTTTTCATTATGCGATTTTTTTTAGGCTTACGTGATTATAATCTTCGAGCCACTTTTCCTCGTCACAAGCAGAAAGCCAGCGGTCTATCTTATCCATTATTTCTTTACGGCTCAAAGCTTCATCTTTGGCTTTATATATTTGCGCCTCAACGCTTGCTAAAAGTTCACATGGATCCACCAAACCTGCCAAAAAAAAAATAATAGCTTCTTTATTTTTCTTTTTTTTTTCTTTTTTTTTAAATAAACGGGGCTTCAAAGACATAATTAATTACCGGAGTCTATCATAGCATTTGTGTTATCATCGGCTGTGTTTGGATCAGGTTGAATATGAGTTTTCGAGCATATATCTTCCAACTCCGACCTCTTCTTCACAACAAGTTCCTTCATTCGGCTTGCTTTCAATTTCGTAAGCCTTTCAACCTCTACTGACACCTGCCATTGGATTTTATATTTCATATTACTTTTGTGAAAAAGAACAGATAAATAAATTATATGTATTCCGAAAAAATACCTTTTCAATGACATTCAGTGAAAGAGCGCCTTGTTGGACGATTTCCGATTCTGATGAACTAACAACCGACGTAATTCTCAAAAACGAGAGCTTCTCTTCTTTTTGTACGTCCATCAAGTTCCATAGTTCGAATAGTGACCCAACTGTGTCTTTAAGCTGCAGAAATAATATATATCATAAGCAAGAATTTGAAACATCTAATACGAAAATTCCGGGTTTATTGCACTCCGGTCCCCTGTGTTATGTCGAATTGCTAAAATACCACCCCATGTTATTTTATTGACAAAAACCCCCTTGAGATTTATTTTTTTTAGCAGAAAACACCCTAAACAACGGTACTAATTGCTAAAACAAATTTAAATCTTAAGGGGTACCAATTGCAATAAACTCATAAAATTACTCTAGTGGTAAAAACAATACCTTTTGAAACCGAAACTTTTTCTCTGCTTTTAGCCTAAGAATAGCTTGATCGAGCCCCTCTAATGTGCTGTCGCTGATATTTGTGACATGCTCCATGCTCGACCCATGCAAGCTCGGATGAATATCGCTCACGGTTTTGCCAAAATCGACACTTAGGACACTGCTCAATGCATGCACTTCGTTCACATAATCCAAAACTTTCTGGACTCGTTCAGACTGCAAATCATAAAGTTTTTGACATTTTTTATTAAATTCGACTTATTTGTCGGCCAACTGTTTTCCAATACAGAACTTGACATACCTTTTCCTTTTGGAGGGCACGGAGATTTGATTGATATTCGACGAGCTTTCTTAGTGATAAGTCTTGTCCTTCGAGATTTAAGGCATTTACGGAACTAACAATGTTGCCGTATCCAGAAATCTCACCGTTTATCTTCTCGATTTGCGACTTAATATCTGCAAATTGCTTCATTCTTTCCTCTTTTTTAAGGTTTAAGTCATCCACTAATGGGGTTACCGAGGCCAGCTGTCCCTTCAAAGATTTTGCAGTCTTGTCCGAGTTGACCTGTCAAGTTGATATGGGTAATATCAGAGACCAAGTCCAACTGTCAAATGAAAGATCTTGCCGAGAAATATAATACTATTCATAAAAATCAATCCCTTAATCCATAGGCGTTTGTAATTTCTTACGCCTCGTTTGGTTGGCAATCATTTATTTCAATCATTTAAAGTATGATGATATGGCAATCTAATACCCAATATTATTTAAATAATTGATTATGTCATAAAGCAACTAAATTTACCAAACGATGCTGATACGTTTCATGTGTTCTTGAATTTGAAGATACGCAGCACCGCATTCTTACAAATATAACTACGTTGATCGGGAAATAATTCCAGCCCATCAAAGTCAACTTGGCAGTCGCAATTACCGAAACGTCGTAAAAACATACCACTATTTTGCTTAGAAACTAAAGTGTATACGTGTTCTTTTCGACATACTATGAGACAAAAGTGCAAAGAAAGTAAACAAAATAGCGAGCAACAACAGCTTTTCAGTGTCTTTCTTATGCACAAGACACGAAACTCAATTAAAGTATTTCCTAAAATTTATGAGGAAAATGGGAAGAACGAGACAATAGGACCATTTTCAAGATTCAACTTTTCTCTTTCCTTTTATGATTCCTTTAATGGTGGATTTATAATTTATATTCATTAACCAATCTACAATTTAACTTCAGAACTATCTAACCATACGAACAATTTAAGACTTCAATGCGCATCTTCGTATGCATTTGCAGACTCGCTTAAATCCAAAACTTCTCACTGAAATAAATGACTCAATATAGAACAGAAGAAAAATATCTAAGTACTCTACAAAGTATGTTAAATAATACAACAGTAGAAAGAACAGAGGAACGATTAGAAAAACTATAGAGCTCACGATTGTTTGAATTGCGAAAGAAAGTATAATTACCGAGGAATTAACATTGATTTCACCAAGAGTTGCCAAAAGCATTGCAATCTCAGCTTCCTTTGCAGCAATTGACTGATGAAGGCGAGCCTTTGCATTAGCAGCCTCGTCAACCTTTCTTCGATAAATTTCTAAGCATTCTTGTTCGATCTCCAATAACATCCGCTCTCTCTCAGCTTCACTCTCCCCAATGTCAATCCATATTTGCTGCTCAAATAAAACATATGTCTCACCTCAATATACTACAAAACTATAACATTCAAACACAAAATAAAATATGCAACTAGACCTTTTTCGGGTTTTTTTTTTTTTTGGAAAAAAACCCGTTAAACACGAAGAAAGCCCAATTTCGTGTAAAACATCACCATTTAATAGTCCGAATTTAATGGGGAAGGTTTCATAACACATTAAGTTAAGAAGAAAACATAGTGAAAAAAGAGATGAACTAATGAATATTGTAGATAAAACATTTACTGCAATCTCAACCAATCAATCAAGTTCTATACTGAAAAAATAAATATCTTGTAGATAATAGGGAAACAGAAACAAGAAACCACTTGAAATTAAACAAGAAGAAAACTGTTTCTTCTCCAAACACCATTTAAGCTAGAGAGAGAGAGAGAGAGAGAGAGAGAGAGAGAGAGAGAGAGAGACCTGAAGTTGTTTGAGCAGAGAATTACAAGTGTTGCTAGTTCGGACACTGCTCCCAAAAGCTGTCATCATTTCCACTAATTATTTGCAGCTTTCTTTGATTTTGTTTTTCTACTAAGCTCTCTGTCTCTCTCTCTCTCTATTTCTGAAATGTGCACGACTGAAGAGCAAAAAAAGGGCTTATCCTAAAGCTTAATTAACACCCTCAAGAAAGCAAAAAAGCAAAAGCTTTCACAGCAAAAAGAAAAAAGAAAAAGTGGAGTACGCACTAAAATTGTCTCTCCTCAACTTGAGAGTTAGACAAAGGGAGAAAGAAGCAGAAAAGAAAGACTAAAGCAAAGGAAGCACCATTTCTATCACTAAAACCCCATTCTCTCTTTCTCTCTCTAACAGATCTGGAGCAATCCCCATTCAAAAACAAGTATATATTTTTTTCAACGCAAATGGACACACAACCACCACCAACCCTCAAATGACAACAAACAAACTTGTGGGTTTTTTTGTTTTGTTGCTTCTTTTTTTCTTTAATTTAAAGAAATTGGACCAAGATGGAATTAGGTACTGTAGACAAAAGCCAAGAAGATTAATACATACATAGTGATGGTATAAAGGAACAGAAGGTAGGCACCAACTCAATGATTATGCAGCTGCAACAGCAACAGCAACAACAACTATTACAGTTTACTAATACTATAATATAATGCTTCCCTTTCAACAAATAATTCAAGGTTGTTTTCAGTCAGTGGTTGCGGCTAACTTGCGCCCAATGGTGTGGATCTGTGCACATTAGCATTGGGTTTTTGTTAGGGTACGCGCCACCATGTTTGTTTACTGAGTGAAAAGTGAAGTGGCTTGTATTTATTGCACAAGGGAATGATAATCAACGGCACTAATGCTATTCACACTCCTATTTTCACTGTAATAAGTCAACAACTGTCCGGTTTCCTCCTTCCTTTTTTCTTTTCTTTTATTCTTTTTTTCTACATATTATCATTAGAGCATCTTCCAACGTTATCACTATTTTTTCACCAAATCCTATTTTTTGTGGTGAAAAAATGGGTTTATCTCCCACCCTTAGCACACCATTCTATGATTTCACTACTTTTGGTGAAAAAAATGGTGTATTTAGTCTCCCACCAATTCCATCAGATTTTACACCAAATAATAAAATAATAATATTTCACCATTTTTCCTATTTACAGAGAATAGCATTTGGTTTGGTCTCCCATGGTATTTTACCAAATAGATCGCAAAACTATAAATTTAATGTTAATCATAATTTTAGTCTATTTTAATTTAAAAAAAATTGATTATAGATCCGATTATAAGTAAAAAAATTATTAATTATATAATCTTAAAATTGTGATAAATTTCAAAAAAACTATTGAAACATGAATGAAAATCAACGTAAATTATTATACATATAATAAAATCACACATAAACATAATTTCATAACTTAATGCATAAAAATATTACAACAAAATTAATAAAAATAATTTCATAACTTAATGCTAACTAAGTAGTTTATGTGTATTTCATTTATATAATTTGTCTTGTAATTTTTTTGTGACGTTATAATGTTATGTTTTAATTGTTTTTTGATAATAAATATATTTATTGTTTAAACATATAACTTATTAGAGCCAAACATATATTTATTTATTTAATAATAATAATAATAATAATAATAATAATAATAATAATAATAATAATAATAATAATAATAATAATAATAATAATAATAATAATAATAATAATAATAATAATAATAATAATAATAATAATAATAATAATAATAATAATAATAATAATAATAATAATAATAATAATAATAATAATAATTGTTATTATTATTATTATTATTATTATTATTATTATTTTCTATTAATATACTAATATATTTATATATTATCATATTCATTAATTAACACTAATATATTTTCTATAAATATGTTTATAAATTGGTAATCACATAAAATTAGTTAATATAATAATTTTATATGCTAATTATAAAATGGTGTTAATTACACCAAATCCTATTTTAATTTTTATATTTGATAAGAAAAATAGGATTTGGTGAAAAAAATAGTAAAATGGTGGAAGGGTGGGAGATGTAAATTTCTTCACCAAAAAATTTGGTGAAAATATAGGATTTGGTAATATGGTGATATAGGTTTTGACCACAATAGGAGACTAAAACCAAATCATCATAATTTAAGCTGTAATGGCGATTTAGTGATTTGTGCTGGGAGGTTAAAAACACCTAAATTAGGTGTAAAATATAGGAAATGGTGTAGGGTGGAAGATGCCCTTATAGTATTAGTTTACGGCATATCCCTATAGACGTCTCACAGCCACACTTAATTAAAATAATTCTTAATTAAAGTAGTGGTTAATAATTAGAGATTATTTTAGAGAACCTCGTATAAAACTAATTAGAACTAAATGACAAGCTCAACTAAATATTTGCTTCACATCATTTATAAAATTTATTCCGAAGATGCCCTTTCACTCATCTTTATTTTTTAAATTTTCACTCTAAACATTTCTACATTATTATAATCAGTTCTTTTTCCTTATTTTTTATATTTTATTGAAAATTATGGGGAAAAAAATTGTTAAATAATTCAGCAAATTTTAAATATACTATGGTGTACTATAATTTTTATACTATTATTAAAAAACAAATCCTACATTATACTGAAAATTACGAAAAAAAAAATTATTTTTTCGTTTTTGTTAATTCAAGCTACATATATTTTAATTTTTTTTTTAATTTATTTGTTGTCCATACTGTAGTATACCATGTAGACTATGTTATACTACAGTGTACTATATACGTCTACTACGGTGTACTACCAAACCCTAGCAGCCAACAACACCCAATTTCGCCAACCCTAGTCGTGTCTCTAGTCGTAAACACAGCAGCCGTCAAACCCTAG
>NW_012193036.1:229667-265568 GCF_000504015.1 Erythranthe guttata | reverse complement strand
CATATATATATATATATATATATATATATTAAATATTTATGCTTTATTTTTTTTCATATAAATAATTTATAAATAAAATTAAAATTAATATTATGTAAATAATAGAAAATAAATAAAAAAGCTGAGCTCGAGCTCATCAAATGAAAAGTTCGATGAGCTTGAGCTTAAACTCGAGCTCACCAACTTTGACTCAAACTTGAAAATTTTGGTGAGTTGAGCTCGAGCTTTTACACCCTAGTGATAACAATGCAACTAAATATATTAGTATTCACATAGATGAGAATTATATAAAAATAAGAATAATCTTTTAATTTATTTTTTTTCTTGAAAAAAAGGATCTTTATGTGGAATAATAAGACTCTTTGAAGTACATCAAAAGAAAATTGGAGTGACAATTCATAATCGAATCACAACTAAACTCTCTTTTAAGAACTAATCAGTTCGATCGAGAACACCGCAATCTGCATGTCGGTAAACCATGACTCGTGCATTTTGTGCTGCGAGTAAAATTCTTAAGGTCACGGTCGACTAGAGTCCGAGCTCGACCATCCGAAGAACTTGTAGCAAAAATTAGTAAATTGATGGGTAAATTAAAATACCCCTTTATAAAATAAAAACTAATTAAAAGCCGGTCAACTTTTATGGGCTGGGTCATAACTTTTTCGTCATTAGAAAAGTACACAAAAAACTTTAGAAAGTACATAATCAAATACTCCTGTTTCTCTATTTTTTGCACATTTATTAGACAAGGGATAGATTGTTTTCTGCTACTAATTTTTTTTTTTTTTAGCAATTGAAGGAATTCGCGTCCAATCGTATATGTGTACTAGATAAATATAAATTCTCGTATAATAACTCGACCAAGCGACCGTTGGCAAGAAGAATCGAACTTGGATCAACGGACACAAACACTCTTACTCCAACCGTTAGATCACGCCTTACGGGACTTTGCTAACTTAATATTAGGAATTCCAACGTCACTAATTGTGCGGAAAATAAATTTAGCTTTGTATATATGATAAACGATATTTTGTTTTTAATAATGAAGGAACCCGCAACCAATCATATAAATACACTGGGTAAATCTATACTCTCGTATAATAGCTTGCAAACTATACTAGAGATGTAAATCATACTAGACTAATCATGTGTGACAAGTTTAATCTAGCGACTGTTGTCAAAGAAATTCAAACATAGATCAATTGACACAAACTTATTTGCTCGCATCGATAGGCCATCCCTTGCAGGATATAAACCGTCGAACTATATGCAACATGCAAATGTCTATTTGGATACCCTTTACAAACACAAACCACGTAGCTGAAATGAATACATATTAATATAAGCGGGACCCATATAAGAAAATACTAATACAAATGCAATCATAAATATCGTAAATATGAATTTAAATATTGCTTGTTGACACATAATTTAGTGGATTAGGTTTCCAGACTCCAATAATTGCCTTGCCTATGAGACAAAGAGTCAGCATAACATCAATTAATTACATTATAGTATTCCAATTTATGACAAAGATAGTTATAAGTGCAACATCATATTCAATTATTTCCCCTTTATTCCAACTTTTTTTAAAGCCAGAATATTATTTAAAAGTTGAAAATAATTGTTTTTCACTTTTTCTTCTCAAAAAATAAAAATGTATCTTTTTTAATATCTATTTGTGCTTGTAAAAATAGTATTTCGAGAATATAACGATGTAATGTTATCCTTTTCAGGAAAAATATACGTCAGAGATGAAAGAAAATATCACTTGAAAAAGTACGTACTTGAAAATCACTCCAATTTTAAATTTATCGATGTAATTTTTTCAATAGTTTATTTCTAAAATAATGTTTTATTTTTCTAAACATTTAATTTTGATGTTATGTAAACTTATTAAAAAAACATCATTTCACTTCAAATAATAATGGTAATACACTGACAAGCTCGACCCAGCGACAGTTGGTTATAAGGGGTTTCAAATTTAGGTCAATTGACACAAGTTGACTTGCTACGACCGATAGACCAATTTGATTTCTTACATATATAAATGGAAGCATAAGTAGATGGACCTATTATTTACATAAATAAACCTAAACCAAATTAGTAATAATATTATTATTTTTGTAGACAATATTGAATATTTTGTACGTACTTTGATGCGTTTGAGTAAACATAATTAAGCAAGAAAATGACAAATAAATTAATAAATTATTGAGGTGAAGAATATAATGGATCCATATCGTTCTGTTCAGCTTTCGTTATCTACATCGGAAAAATGAAATATGAATTATGTCTTTTCGTATATGTTAATATTACATATATTTAATTAGAAGGCTAATGCGCCACCATAAAATACCAAAGAAATTTCTCATGAGGGTCCATTTCTTGTCGTATATATATATTCCTCCATACAAAATACAAAATACAAAATAGTATGTACACTGGCAGAATACTGGAAGGGAAATAAAATAAACGGTTTATGAGACAACCTCCTCTAAAAAAAATTGGGCAAATGATAAATACACCCATACAAAAGGACTTAAATGCATCCAAAAGGACTTAAATGGACATAGTTTCAGACATAAAAACAATTTTACAAATAAATTCCTCACCGTATTCTTTTTCTAAAATACCTTCTATCATATAATTGGCATCAATTTCATCCATTATACTTTAACTTTATCAATATTGCATACTGACCCCGAATTAGAACAAATACATCACATTAACTCCCACTTTCATAATTCTTTTAAATATTTTTTTTCAAATATTTTTTTTTTCCGGCCAGATTCAGGCGTTGATTTTTTCTTTTTTTAAAAATTTTATTTTTTTGAAATTATTTTCGGCCGGTCAACCGCCATTGACTGCCGGTCTCCGGCGTTGATTTTTTATTTTTATTTTTTAAAAAAAATTCTCTCTAAATTACTGTGTTAACAACAAAATTATTGTCTGAGATAGTTATATTGAATGCCAAAAAAATAATATTATTAATATTACTGTCCCAAACAGTAATATTACTGTCCTGGACAGTAATATTATGAATATTACTTTCCCGAACAACAATATTACTAATATTACTGTTCCAAACAGTAATATTATGGTATGAGACAATAATGTTACTGTTGGAGTTAAATTACATAAACAATAGAATAAAATAAGTCAAACAATTAAGGGAAAAAAAAGGCAAATAATGTATATCAATTTACCTGCAAAAGTGTGGTGCACCCAAACAAGGTCTTGGAATGCATTTGGTTGTATATCCCAACTCTCTGCACAAATTGGTCAGACAGGCTGAACCCCACGAGTATGTACCGACATTCTCAACTTCACCCTATTACACGTCTTATTGGGGAATAAAATTGACTCGATCAAAAATGCCAGATAGATCTGGACCCGACGTTGGCTGGTCTGATCAAGAATCAACAACTTCTGGACCCGACGTCGGCTGGTCTGATCAAGAATCAACAACTTCTGGACCCGACGTCGGCTGGTCTGATCAAGAATCAACAACTTCTGGACCCGACGTCGACTGGTCTGCTTAGGCATCAACAATTGCTGTTGTAGCATCCTCCATGTGGTCTCACCCTTCTTCCATACCTCATCCACCTCGTCCACGTCTAGGCCCATAATCTCGGACAAGGCATGTTTGCAGTAAGCTTTCTCAGTATTGGAGAGTAATAGCCATCTCTCCCCACGACACATGGAAGATGTTTGTCTCAGACTGTCACCGCTCCACGAAGGCGTACAACAACAGACCATCTATGCCCGAAATGAAGGATAGAGCTAAGGGCAACAAACCGATCAGCTGCAGAAATTAAGTGTCCTCAATCACATCTATGCTTTCAAGAGCCAAAGTTTGATCAATATTTTCGTACGTGAACTTGTTAAGGGAGGTGATACGGGACTCCACTCGTCCAATCAAACGCTCCTGCAATTAGTCATTTAGTACACATATTAGTTAATTAAATTAACTTAATATGTAACAATTAAATTCATTAAGTAAAAACATTATCTAACTTACCAATCCCTCCCAAATTTATGCATCTATGTGCGACTTGAAACTCGAAATTAAGGTGTGAATAAGTGGGCCACCCGGTAATGGACCATGTAATAAATGAGGATCTAACAGCGCACGGTTCCGACCGCCACGACCTCCAATTGCACGTCCACCACCTCCACTACCTCGACAAGGTACATCAACATCCATCTCCGAAACGGGCTCTATCACCTCCTCCTCAGCATGGGAAGGGCCGACATCAGCATCGACATGACCAAACCGACATTACCAGCTCCAGCAACTCTCTCCGCAGCTCTCCGTTGTCGCACCAACATAGTCATACGCTCCCGTTCTCAGTGCTCAACATCAAAAGCAACTGCTCGCATAGATGCCTTCACTTTGCTTGCCATTGATGGAATAAGACATTAAACAAATTAATTTAATGTATAGATAATCATAAGTAATAATAGTTAATAAAAATAAAAATAAGTAAATTGTAGTGTATCGTGTAAAATTAAACAAAACATAAGCTCAGTTTCGTGTAATTGCACACGAAGTGGGGTATATATAAAGAACTTCTCCATTTCGTGATACTAAGCACGAAACAGAGGGAAATTTGTATTAATGGGTCCATTTCGTGCAGTCTACACGAAATAGAAGCTCATGTTTCGTGTAGATTTACACGAAATCGAACCATTATTTCAAAATTAGTTATGTTTTGGGCTTAGTATCACAAAATAAACTACTTTTTTCGTGTTTTGTGCATGAAGCTGACAACTTTTTTTATTGGGTAAATTACACCCACACCCCTGAGATATGCTAAAATAACTTTAAGGTCTTTGTAGTATCAATACTTACACTCATCCCCTGAAACATGGTAAGAAACTCTAATGGGATAATGCATTGGATACGTTATTTCAATAGAGTGCTAACGGACTATTAGCTTTAGGAAGTGGTGGAAACAACACAAACTATTGGTGATTTAAGAAATGTTGGGGAAACCATGTCACCTTCTAACTCTATGTTGTCTCCACCACTAGCTAAAAAAAATAGTCTGTTAGAACTCTATCGAAATAACATAACCAATGCATTATCCTATTAGAGTTTCTAACTATATTTGAGGGGGTGAGTGTAATTATCGATACCACATGAACCTTAAAGTTATTTTAACATATTTCAGGGGTGCGGGTGTAACCCTTTTTTATTCTATCGATTCAACAAAAAAGTTGAAACTAAGCGCTGTAATTTGTAAACTAAACAACAGCAAAACGTTAAATTTATGTATTAAAGTAATTTGTTACCTTAAATTGTTGCCGAAATTGTTCGTTTCGATTTGAGAGAGTTTTGAATTTCTTTTAATAAAAGTTACAAATGAAATAAAATGCAAGGTGGTAAAACTTGCACTATGAATATCATTTCAATTTGATAATATAGAAAGTGTTTTAGCATTTCGATATTACAAATATAGACGATTTTTGCAGTTTGCTCATTTTGTCAGCTTATGCCTTAAATAACTTAATTATATTTTTCGTCTGGTCTACAAAATATTGCACACACCTTTATGTTGACTAAATATTCATTTCCTTATAATAGAAAAATTGCAATGAAACACGGTTTTATCTATCCTACACCCGGTGAAGGTTACACCGGGTGGTTTTTTACCGTTGATCTACACACACCAATGTGGGTGTGTGTATGTTTGTGTGTATATGAATGGTAAAGATCTACCCGGTGTATTTCACCCGGTGTAGGATCTCAAAAGCCATGAAACACTACTAATCTCCTCAGCCTAGCATCCCCCACCTATTCCTACCTTAGGACGTCAACTCATATACATCTGGATCCCACAAACGTACTTATTCAGGTTCTAAACCAAAAAAAAAAAAAAGAAAAACAATTGTATATTGGAAAATTTGTTTACCACTACAAATTATAGTACTGTAAGAATCCTTTTTGTTTTCTAGAATTCGATGGGCTAAAACTAAAATTACGAGCATGGGCCACAACTATAAGACTAGCAAATCCGTAGCCTGCATAGTTAAACAATAAAAAAAGCTCAATTATTAATTTAAGGGTAAATTACAAACACCCCTGAGGTATGGTCAATTTACAAAAAAACCCCTCTTGTTTGGATAATTACATCTACCTCCTCAACTATGATTTTTCCTTACACCCCCACCCTTATGATGACAAATTCAACATAATCATCTAGATTTCGTGGAATGTGCTCTAGTTTGTACTCGTTTTGTGTAAAAAAAAATACATTTTCTTATGCACCACAAACTGATATATACAAGCCAAAAAACACATATTATGATCATATTGCTTCAAAATGTAGAGTTCGAATGAGCTAAAGTGGGTACAAAAGTGATAATATTCCATATAATCTCAAAGATTCCGCTAAATTTGAGGAATTAAAGGGGTGGTTATAATTATCCAAACAAGAGGGGAGTTTTCGTAATTTAACCATACCACAAGGGGTGGTTGTAACTTACCCTTAATTTAAATATCTATTTTGGTGCCTGGTTAACAATTAAGCTTTTGATTACATTATTGTGATTAACTTCTTTTTTTATTTATACTATACTACACCTGGAATGAAATACACCAGGTAAATCTCTACAATTCATACACATTACCCATGGTAAAAATTCACACGGTATAATCCTCATCGGGCATTCCTTTGGGCTGCCATATGCATGATTAAGGGGTGGCGGCCCCCTGCATTGATTACAAATATTAACCTGCTACATGCGACATTCTTCCGATTATCTAAAATGTGAAAAATATGGTGGTGGTCCCCCCATAAGAAATATAAATATCCATAGTAGTAAGAGAAGATGCATATGATTTTTCACACATGACAGTTGGCCATTGAATTTTATCTTATATATAATCCGCAAAAATTGAGACCAGAAGACAAGTGCATTAAACAAGTTAACATAGAAAAAGATAAACATCAAACCAAGCTAGCAAAAGGACAAAATGGTCAGAAAATTATGCATGTGTGGGCCCACCAGTGATTTGAATGGTTCTTCCTACAGTTGCGAACTCCTTCCAACTTTCACAAGTAGATATATAAATCCATATCCGTAGTTTGATCCTTAATCCTCTTGCGGTTCGAATACATGCTTTAGGATTATTCTCACAGTATCCACAATTTCATCTTCTTTGCATGAGGTCACAAATTTTACTGCACAACCAAATTTCGAAAAGATCAATCAATGTGTACGGATGAACAAGGTAGTCAAACTACACTTGAAAAAGATAACATAGGCATCGCAAAAAGTCAACCAAATTGGTTTTCAGTTTTCACAATACTCTCTTGTCTTCTAAAACTATTTTGTGATTGTGGTGTTGATGGACCACAATTTAGGTATTGCATCCAATCTGATGATTAAATTAGTCTTAATCTATATTTAATCACTAAGAGTTAGTCATAAGTGTGGTCGTATCACATAGCTAGGTGTCGAGTCAATTAGAGCTGAAGATGGGTCGAATCACTTCTTTATCGACCGATCAACCGACCCACCCGACTTTATTGAATGTTCAAAATCATTACCGACCAGACATTTATGGATCGCAGAACAATTGGTAACCACCTTTACTCGGTCGGATTTTTAAAAGTTGTTCAATGACTAGAAGCTCAATCGAGAATATTTTTCATAATCAATCCTTAAGATTAGAAACTTTGGCGCTACATCCTTTCATTTTAGACATACACATATCTTTGTAGTGTGAATGTACATACACAAAAATATGTTCATACATAACCAGCATATTTTAATTAAACCCTTACAAATAGAAAAGATTTGCCTAATAAAGCATAAAACTAAACCAAATAACACCAGAGCCCCAATTAGAACACCTATAAATACCCCAATCAGGCCATTCACAAGGTTCACAATTTTATTTGCGAGTTACAAGTTTTCTATCTAAATATTTATCAGGGTGAATTGCATTGTGCTCCCTTAAGCTTTAAACCCTACGATTTAAAAAAAAAAAAAAAAAATACGAACTTCCTTTATGGTCTGATTTCAACGAATGTTAATTAAGCCTGTATGTCTATTGACTTAAGCCATCGAAGAGTCTATTTTTGGGCCAAAAGAAACAGAGGGGAAGCCAGGTCAGAAACGACCGAAGGAATAAAGATGATCGTGCTTATCCGTACGGGGATGAAAACAAAAATTGTCATTAATCAAGAACTATGTCTAGATGGAAATTCATGACGGAAGGGTAGTTGTGGAAAAACTCTACCCAAAGCAAATTATATCTAATGTATCTTCATTGCAAGAGACGTGATTAAGCTGTATCTAGCCAACACTGCAAAGTCTACTATACTTGCAGGAAATGGTATTCAACAAATGGAGAAAAACGGTTAAACTAATAGAATAGCCTTCCAATTGTTTTGTACAGACTCCTAAGTTCTCTTTCTATCTCAGCTTTTGTATATTCTCACAGCCCAAAAAGTATCGAAGTTCGTCAAACACTCTCAGGTTTTTCTGTAAATTTGGAGGCTCTATTGGCCAAAAACTGATAAAACCTATAGACTTTAAGAAATAGTAATCCTTTCAACAGTGATTTTATTTACGAGTCATTATATGATGGTTCATATCCTGTGGAGAAACTAAGAGCAAGAACAACAAAAAGAACGTAGTGCAATTGATTAAATTCTTACCCCAAGGAAGAACCGGAAAGTCCCACCTCTGTGGAGGTACTGTAACGACATAAGCAACAACCTGAAAAACAAAAATCGAAGACTGCTGTTAGAAAAAACTGATAAACGGTAAGTGAAAGTAAACATATTAACTGAAGAAACAACGTAAGACATGCCACTATTGATGCGGCTAGAGCCTGAGGAGAGCTGTAAAGAACTGACGTCTCTTCATTTTCGTAAAGCAGATCCATAACATCCATACAAGCTTCGAATTTCACGTGCTCCCCAACTCGGGCAACTACCCTAAGTTAACACCAACAAGAAAATAACATTAGTGAATTACATCCATTAGGATAGCCTTATCAAAATATAAAACAGTAAGAAATCGAAGGGTCGAAATAACTGAAAGCTGAGAGAGAAACTTTACTTCAATTGAATAAGAAGCTCTTCGACGAATACAAAAGCAATATTTGACATTCCAATCTCAAATTCCAGTACCTTAAAGAAAATTCATTATTTCAGACAAACAACGGAATGAGACCCATTGACCAGAGATAACTGAATAGCAAATGATATAAATTTACCTGCATGAAGACCATCTCCTGTATATTCTTTGTCAACCGTTACGCATAGGATGAAAATAAGACGGGACCTTAGAAACATTACTGAAACAAATATCTTACAGCTTCCAAAAGATCCCCCTTTGTGTAATGCTGCTCCTTGATAAACTTATCTGCTAACGATTTCAAGGTTTTAACAGATAGGGGAGGTGTATTATGTGCCTGCAAAACAGTGAATTATGGTAGGTTAAGAAAGATGGATATTGAATCTGGAATAGTAAATAACATTTACTTACTTTGCTCGATACCCATAACGAAACCAGGGCAAATAGCTGCAGATTACTTTCTCCAACTGGACGTAGAAGCCAATTTTCTGTGCCGCTGCTATCTTCAAGTCTTTAAAGATATTGAGATAAATATATAAATGATTACAAACCATAATTTGGAAGAAAACAACATTCAAATCATGTAGAATAGTATCCAGCACTGTATCAGATTATCAGTCGGCTTTTTTTTTTTTTTTTTTTTTTTTTTTTTCAAATGTGATCTATCATTCAGGATCCATATGAAGATACCATCAGAAAATTTTGTGACTTGCAAGAAACTGATTTATTCTGATTGCGCTCTTCTCGGTTAGAAGAAATATAATACAATACTTGCCAGACCTACTTAGAGACATTTCTACTCGTTGACACAACTTAGGTAATTGACGACTGGAAGGCTTAACTCGATTACTGATAACAAAAATAACATCACCAAATTAAACACACAAAATTTCTTCTGATTAAACCTCCTATTCATCAACAATTATGGCGTTCTCATGTTACACGAAACACAAATGATTACGGAAAACAAGCTGGTAATGAATTACACACTCGCTGTTGAATCGCCAGAAGCCAAGATCAGGACAATGATAAAAGTATTGCAGAAGAGCAGTTGTGAATGACAAGAGGGGACGACACAACACTAAGACATCCCTTTTTCACATTTGTTCCTTTCCCTCAACAAAACAAACACTCGACTTCCAAAATCAGAAACGAAATTCATATATCCTGGAGAAACATGAAAATATTTTTCTCTTGTAATTTCAATCTTACCCTAGACATCTCTTTGTATTTTGAGTTAGCTACAGGTTCTCAAACTAATAACGAACTTGCCATTATCATACAATTAGCTCTTCTACTTCCAAAGGCCATTGTTAGATGTCAAGGGTTTGATTTTAGAACAAATATTCCACACTTGACATATAACAACGTTGATTAAGTAATTAAGTTTCCCGTGGATAAAACGGGACTATAGGTGTGCATCACTTCTACAGATTTAAGCAAATCACCAGACATTCGTCAACACTATCCATCCATCCATCCATCCATAACGCCATAAAGTGCAGCAAACAATGAATTTAACTTTAGGTTGTGTTCTTACTCGAAATTCTCAGTTAGAATTTGAAATTGTATAGTTTTAATTAATGTCACAAAAAATCTATAAGGGGCTTTAGCATAAGTGCCGAGACTAAACCATGTTATCTTATTCGGTATCGTTATATAACCTAATTAAATCCAATGATTAGCAATAAATTCTTACACGTAAAATGTAGACCGCAAGTTCCGAAACCCGTCACATTCGTACTCATTTTTTCCACATCCCACCATTAAACCTCAACTTCACTGTCATTTTTCCCCAAGGTACTTATGATACGATAACTTACTACTAGATATAAAGCGGATTTGAGACTTAGATCAATAATGAGTTTAGTAGTATGCGAAATATTTCCTGCACTCACATCTACCCTAAGCCCAATAAAAGTAAAGGTAGAAAAAACTCCGAACAATTACGAAATTAAAATCAAATCAGAGCATTTCACCACATCAGACGATCTTTCACAGATAATTAACACCTTTTGCGCAATTAATTTAAAACTGGATGTAGTTTTACCTGGAGAGAGCAGGATAGAAGCGGTCGGCGAACAGTGATAACGCCGAGTACTTGACGATTGGCAGAACTTCCAGCAGCTTTCTCCAAACAAATGATAATAATTTAGGAAAATTCAAGCAAAAACCTAAAATTGTAATTGATTTTGTTGTATAGAATCAAAAAATGGGCGAAGAATATGAAAATTAAACCTGAGATGATTGAATGTGGAACTCGATCACTCGGGATCTCACGCATGGGCAGAGTCCTTTCTTCTTCTTCTTCATGGCGTTGTGTCTGAAAGAATGTGCGGGAGGGAACAATAGCATAAGCCGAGGGATATGGATCAAAACTTAAAACGAAAAATCAATTTACAATTAGTTTATTAAAACTATCAGTTGAAATGCCGCTGCAATATGCTCAAAAATCAAACTTATCATCCCCTGGTTCAAGCTAGTTAATTTATTTCAATTGCTTAAAAAAAGGGGTTAATGAGATATAACCCCTCGTTAGGAAAAATATTAGGACTAACCACCTTTCATTATTTTTAACTAGTAATCGAACCCGTGCGTTGTACGGGATTATATATTTCAACGAAATGACACAACAACAACAAATGTGTTTATTAAATCGGGGCAATAAACCACAAATTGTCACAAATATAATATACAGTTGCTGCTTTACACTTAAAAATATTCATATAAAAAACCATTAAAAATCGCACTTTAACCGCTTAGAAGATGCGTGCACTTCACCGGTACCCAAGGCATTACTGCAGATTAACAATAGCATTATATATGAGTTCAATTAACACAAAAAAATTATTGAAAGAAAAAATGTGAAACAAATATATGGAAAACAATAACCATTGATGTTGTGTGACAGCTCATTCTTTGTGGCAATGCATTCATTTTAATGATATCGCATCTTCACACTCAGTGAATTAATAAGAACACATTATGCACAGTAAAATGTATGGCTTACATAAGAACTAATGTGAAAAACTGTAAATAAAAAATACCTTAAATTTTGAAATACTTCTTTATAAACAACGTTTGTTGTATTTTTTGAAGTATTTCCTTCTTTGTCAACTATAAGTATCTTCAAACCTTTTCGAGTGGTAACCCTCGAAATAGCTACATATAGTTGTCCGTGTGAGAAAACAGACTTTTCAAGATATAGACCAACATTTTGGAGGGATTGACCTTGGCTTTTATTTATTGTCATAGCGAAGGAAAGAACAATGGGAAATTGTCTCCTCCGAAAGTGAAACGGAATCCTACTGTCTGACGGTGTTAACGACAATCTTGGAATGAAGACCTTATGTCCGACATTAGAGCCTGATATTATTTTTGCTTCCAAAACGCGATTTCCCAACCGAGTAATGGTCAATCTTGTACCATTACACAACCCATTGGACTGGTTTATATTCCTCAATAATATAACATGAACACCTCTTTTCAGCTTTAATTCATGGTTTGGCAGACCTGAAGATGTAATAGTATTCAAAAACTCTGGAGTATGAATGTCATGATGTGAGTCGACACTCTCATTCGCCGTACATGGACTATCGAAACTAAGATAAACTTTTTCCTCTTCCGGAACCAAAGACAGCATGTAATCGTTCACCTTCTCAACAATTTCATTAGTAGGTGCCAATATTGCTCGCTGTTGTTAGTATTCAGAATCCATGATATTAGTAAGCAAATTTGGGTAAGTTTCTTCAACAATAGACGCTAAATGGTTACCTGATGATTTTAAAATCATCAGGTATCTCAATGTCCATAACTCCATCATTGTCATCACCATTAGTACTATCGCCTATACTCAACACCCAATCTGAGAAGTTCTTCAGTTCCTCGCAATTAGAACTTGTTAAAGAGAGCCTCATATTTTTTGTTAATGTTAACACTTCACAATGCTGCCACAAATGTGAGGAATTTATGCTCGCCGACACAACTTGTTGTCTTGTTCCCTTTGGCACAACATGCAATATTTGTCTAAAATCACCTCAAAAAACAACTGTTTTGCCACCAAATGGTTTGTTCTCATTTTCAAGATCAAACTGGCTTAGGATATCCTTCAAAGATTGATGTACGGCTTCAAAACAATGCTTGTGAATCATCGGAGCTTCATCCCAAATGACGAGTTTCACTTTCGTTATCAACTCCGCCAAAGGGGACTCACATGCAATGTTGCAAGTAGATTCTTCGTGAACATTAAAAGGAATGGCAAACCTCGAGTGAGCTGTTCTTTCACCATGACTGAGTAAAGATGCTATCCCAGTTGATGCGAGTGTAAGTACTATTTCACCTTTTGACCTTAAAGTTGCCGAAAGCGTTCTCCAAATATAGGTCTTGCCAGTACCTCCGTAACCATAAAGGAAAAATAAACCACCACGTCTTTCATTTACACGAACCATAATTTTATCATAGACAATCCTTTGTTCGTCATTGAGACTTGACAATAACTCTGAATGTTCGGCAGCTAATGCACTTTTGTCATAATTAAGTGTTAGAGTAGGTGACCAACAAGCCAACTTGTGGTTGTGGTCTTTCACATTTATTATGGTAATAAACGAACCTTTTTCGTATTAATGATAAAACACCTTGGCATTCTATATCTTTGTCCCTTTGTCACAAGCATAGATATAGTCCTTACAGTTATTACAAGTACTAGTAATTGATCGTTAGGATCGTGAGATATTTACTTAAGTATTATAACTGTTAAACGTGTTCCTAGTCGAAGGGTTACGCCACCAATGAGGATATCAGTCTTTCCCATTAAGAGACTAGCACTTAGTGTGTGTGTACTTCATCTCACCAGTAAACGGTATTGTGATATCGGCATGCATAAGTGGGTGCTCGTAAGTTGACGAGTCCACTGAACTCCCTCACCCTAGAAATCTCTAAGTGGTTCCCAATAATCGAGTAGAGATATATGTGGTATAGTTGTACACCATTAGTCCTTATGACCTAGACATCACCGTGACTTCACTAGAGGACCAGCTGTATCGTGACCTGTCCCTGAGTTCCACCGAGGACCACCCCAATGCCCAGTGTTCGTCCAGTCCGAAATCTAGTGTGAGGCATGTGCATTGTAGTCGGGGATTCGATCGCTACAATAGTCTTGGATGTTCTGTGTGTTCTTACAGTTTGTAATCTCTCTAAGTCTCTGGCCAGAGCTGACTAAGTGATGATTAGAGAATTCGATTCTCTAAGTCATGCACGTAACGATTACAACACTTAGAACGATCGCACAGTCATTGAAAAAATAAAGAGGTCTACCAATGCCTCTAGTTCAATCAGGACATATGAATCGAAGGGATCGTACTGTACGCTAACTATATCAAAAGGTTCTTGTAGGCACTTCATTTGTATCTAGGGAATCATGATGCGTAGTTGCTAGACAACAATCTTGATTCGTTGGGTGATTAAGGTGAAACGAGTTTCATCTTAATCGTAACTCTAATGGACGAGTTTTGAACATAAAGGGTTGTGGGCCCACGGCTAGCTGACACCTGAACCATCGAGGGTCACACTGCTCGTGCACATGAGATCTTTGAATAAACGGTCAAAGGTAAAAATGGTTTATCTTTGCATGATTGTAAGTCAATATGATTGGGTCCAACATTCGTATTTGGAATTATGAATGAGAATAAGAAATGGAAAAGAATAGGCGGACATCTTAGTAGACTTTCTAAATCGGGAAGTTTCCAAATTTAGAAAGTGCACTGAATTAGGGTTTCCACTTTTAGAAAGTTGGAAATTGAGAATTTACACTCGTAATGACGAGGACATTATAATGATTCCGAAAATGTAATTGTTACAATTTTTCGATCATCGAATTGAGAGAGACGAGCAAGTAAAAGAACTAACGAACTTAAGCTGTTGGGCCCTGTCCAACTTAAGCCCGTTAGGCCTCTTTTGGTTTGATGTATGGGATAGATAACTTTCCTGGGATTATATAATTTTACACTATTCATGATTATATAGTAGCCAAAATTGTGAATTTGGTTTGTAGGATTTACTACTAAGGATAACTATAATGTAACTTTTGGTTTGGATGATAAGGACTGATAACATCTGCAATGACAAAATCACCCTTTCCATTTATGTACTGGTGGTTTCATACTTGGATTTCATTTTATCTGTGTTTTTACGGAACAAAAAAAAAAAACAATATACATATAATTTCTTTTTTGAAACAATGAAAAACTAAATTATGTTAATATAATGCATCAAGCTAATGGACAACTGAGACTGCTGCCAACAGATTACAAGTCATTATGAATCCAACTATTAGCAATGGTTTTTGCCTCTGAAATGATCCAAACCAAAAAATTACTACAAATTCATCCAAACTGGAAAGATAGAGAACAATAGTGAACCATTTTTAATGTTCATCTGGCTACACATTTAGATAACAACATTAAGTAAGGGCAAAATACAAGACAATCCACATCATTAAAGCTAGACAAATTGAAGTTTTAACAGATACATAAAAATAGCAGCTTTCGATCCAACAGTACAAATTAACTAAAAAGGAATTTAATAATACAACATTCTTGAATAATTTCACAAAGTTGACTTGTTTAGAAATGAAACTATGCATATATGCTCAAGGGTTCTGCCTGGTTCGAGGAAACAAGTCCACGCTCAGCGGTTGGCTAACCGATGATCAATTTCCTGAAATACAAATTTTTTGCAATCTAATTTAATTTGGAAAAATCCTAAAAGAAATTTTATGAATCGTGTTTCGCTTTTGTGTTGTATTATATTAATATCTAGGTAAGTAATTACCTTTCAGCACCATTGTGCTTGGTTTCATAAGAATATTTATTTTTTTAGCAGTTTTTTTGAACTCACAGCATCGCCATAGTCGACCAAAACATGTCAACAAACACAGAGGATCATATATGTAATAATAACTTATTTATTAACCTTAAACAATGTGAGTATTTTTTTACCTGAAGGGTTCATCACCACATCACCAGCTTGTTTAATAGCAACCGTTGCATCAGGATAAAACACGTGGCTCATAATCTCCGAACTTTCAATTCCAAACATATGTCCAAGCCTCTTGAAAGACTCTTCGTACGACCCAAGAAAAGACAGGTTAAGAGTCCGGCCTACATCTTCGGAAGCCAAGAACACTTTGCAGTGACCAGTGTGCAGCCCAATTTCAGACGAATGATAACCCGGTTTCCTAAAAAACTAGGCACCAGAACAATCCAATGAATGCATGGACCTGTAGATTTTGCATGCCCAATTTTATTGTTTTGCACCCATTCCCAAACATGAGCAGCAACTTTAATAATTCGAGAAGCACTCTTGGAAATTATCAAGAAACTCACCCGAGAACATATTTTTCCTTCGAGCTGCATGAAAAGAATACCAAAGACAAAATTGTTAGAATTAATAATTTGCCAAATTTGAAACAAGATTAGCATGTAAAAACCAAAAGATATAAATATATTCCTTTTCAGATTCCACTAACAAGTTAATATCCAAATGGGCAATAGATATATGAAATAATAATAATATAAATAAAAAAAAGCAAGGAATCTACCCAAAAAAAAAATGTGAAGATTTAAAGTATGTATACAAATACACGCAACAAATTCTTCTAAAATCAAAGTGCCTTTTTGAAGAGTTACAAGAAATTTAAGTATAAAAAGGGACGGAGGAAAAATAATTTTGAGAAATACGACAAATTACTCCTCGTTCTCTTGCAAGGACTGACTGCGATATTGAGCAGATGTCTGAAAAATTCGAATTAAATTCACAAGATTTCGAATTCAATTTCCGAAAATTGTTCCAATTAGATGTGTAATCGATTTCATTGAAAGAAGAATCAAAGAGAAATACTTACCCATAACTTTCAGATATTTTAAGATCTACCCGTCGTTTGTTCGGAGGGTGTTGCTGCTGTCGCGCCAGAGAAAGGGGTTCGTCGGAGACACACTGGTGAAGATGAGGAGCAGAAATTTGTGAAAGTGAGAAATTTTGTGTAAAGAATGATACATCTCAGACCCTTTTGGTCATTTCATCTTCACCCGTTATACTGATTGTACAATCCTATCTCAGAGGGTGGGATAATTTATCACCCATATGCATGATTCGGTACCGGGCCCTCAATCAATACCGGGTTTATGTCCCACATACCAAACGTCTGATTAAGGGTGACTATTCTGTCTATCACCCCTTATCCGCCAAACCAAAAGAGCCCTTAGGGTTTTATGCAAGACACTATAAATACTTGATTTATAGGTCTTGCACACAACACAACACAACACACGAACCAAACCCTAGCCGCTCTCACCTCTCTCGGCCGATCTCAACCCGCGGCCACCACCGCCGCCGCCGCCGCCATCTCGCCGGAATCGGCCAGCCGTTGGCCGATCCTCTTGGTAGCTCTTTTCTCTTTTCGTTTCTTCCGTTTTATTCTAACTATTTCGTGTCTAGTGCCACGTTTTAGTAGATCAAAGTATACGAGGTGAAATCCGAGAGGAGGAAGATTGAAGAATCGAAGAATCGAGGAGCAGCCACCGAGCTAACGACGCACGCGCCTCCACGCGCCGCCCGAAGACAGCGCGTGAACCACACGCGCCGCGGTAGCTCGGATCATCGCCGCTGCTGCATCGCCGTTGCTGCCCCGGATTGTACGGATTGGTTTCCGTGGCAATCTAGCTTCGTTTAGTGCACCTACGTCACGCTTCAAGAGGTAAAACTTCGAATCCACTGTCGTTAGATTCGGTATTATTTAAATTAAATATGCATGTTCGTTTTAGTATGAAACTTGTATGATTTTATGTGAATACATGAAATTGTTTAATTACTGCGAGCATGTTTATTTGATTTAAACGCGAGCATGCTAGTTGATTTATTTTCGATTAAGTAATTAAGTATGTATGTTGTTTTTAATTTCGTTGGAAGCGCAAAGGTACGCAATTAATTGCTTTCAATTATCGGGCATGTGTTAATGTGTTTTAAATTTGTTTAAATCGCATAAATTTTTTGTTTTCCGTTGCGTACACGTGTCTGATTCCCAACATTAAGTTCATCATAGATAAGTCTATTTTCAACTTGTGGGAGAAGAGACATGTTTGGGAACGACATTGTTGGAAAATCAGCTAGACTCTTATTGCTACTTCGCATCTTTTCTTCAATTTCCATTAGGGCAAAAATTTTCAAACCATCTTCATCAAGCTGCAAATCTAAAATATAAGAAATAATTTAATAAATTAGCAACAATGCAGAAAATAATAAATGGGAGAGAAAAGAAATTTTGTAATAAATTTACCAAATACTTGAAAATATATAAAAAAAACTACCTTCACGTTGCAGTATAGTTCTTTGCGTACGCAAGATACCATCACTAAAAAAATTCCATGTTTTATCCCAAACATATTCAGGTCGTGCCATTTGATTCGACAATGAGTTGTGAACATATTTCGTAGGAATTTAGCAAACCCCCAATGGCTTGCTTCTTCAATACCATCTATGTACTCCTTATCATCAACTAACAAACCAATTGCATAGCAAGCATCTCTAAACGTAGGATAAACCACATTATTGATGGTTCTTAACTCAATATAAGAAGAACACCCCCTAATTATATTGAGTAAGATTCTCAAATAATATAATTCACCACTTCCGGGGACTACGTAATGAATTCTTCCAACAGATAATCCATTCTTTCTAGGAGTCCATGCACATAAAGGTTGTTTCCAGACGAATTTCGCGGGGAATTCTGCTTAGGTAAGACCTTTTGCCTTGGTATATGTAGAATTTGGGTCCATCCATGCTAAAACAATTGATTGCAATACATGTGGCCTCTCAATAATCGATTCAAAAGACTCATCACCATCAAAAGATACAACTTATTCATTGGGCAGGTGAATAGGCAAAAGCTCGACTGCCGGTTCTCTAAAATGAACATCGAATGAAAATATTCGCCACATTGCTTCACATGGTGATAAGTATCTACAATCAATGTACATCTTGATCTCATCGTAATTTTCTGATTGTGAGTCACCAGCTCCTGTTCCATAAAAAGTTGCAGTAACACGATCATGACCTTTGTTGATGTACTTGAAAATATACTTAATCGATCTTGGTATGTTGCACCACTCAACATTTATATGCGCCTTGTACCTTTTCATCAGATATGGATTATAGGGCACCACAAATCTATTATCAGCATCATTTTTTCCTTTTTTAACTACCCTACCATTATCCCTTCTCTTGTATAGTGGGTAACCGTCTTTATCATTAGAGGTTCGATCATTGAATTTTTTGGGAAAGTGCCTTGTACACTTCCCATCCTCCATGCATGAAGCGGTTGGATTAAATACACCACATGGACCATGGATCATAAGAGAAGTAACAGAACTATGAAGCACATGCCGATCTTCATTTTCATCAGGGATTTCAGCAGATATTATCTTGTCGATATCTTCCGGACTTGCGTACTTGGAGTCAGGATGTAAGAAGATAAGTATATGAGCATGCGGTAGTCCTCGCTTCTGAAATTCTATTGTGTATATCACTGCATACAAAATAGAAAACTCATATTAATAATTAAGTAAATGCAGGAGATCTTGCTCATGTAATATCAATACAATAAAATAGTCATAATGTACCGACAAATTAGAAATGCTGAAATATAATAATTCTTTGTAAAATGATCATAATTAGAAAATATGTTAAAATTCCACAATGAGGTTTTTGTATATAATAAGTGTATGTAATAATAATACTATATTAATATGTTCTTTTACAGAAAAATATTATAGTAATATTATTTAACTTATTAAGTACGTCAATTCAAATAAATTTTATAATTAACATAAGTTATTACTAATTTTATAATAATTAAAATAAGTCATTGTAAAAAAAAATTGAAGATTAAACTAATATTTGACAATATTATATAAATGTTATCATAAGTTTCAAAAAGATTTTACGTAGTACCTGATTTCACTTTTCCGAATACTTTTCCCCGTTTTATCTCCTTGATGAACTGATGGAGTTTTATTTTAAAAACTCGACAAACAATATCCGGTCTATCTTCAGCTTTCAAACCTTTACCCTTGAAAAATTTTGTTATCTCGATCCAATTCTGATTGCATGTGAAAGTAACAAATAAATCAGGATATCCAGCCCATCGACATATAGCCATAGCATCTTGGTAAATTTGTATCATATAGCGAGCTCCATTGATAAATGTTGCTGGTAATATGACACGTTTCTCCTTTTTTGATGAATTATTTTCTCCTCTCAAATATGCTACTGAAAGACCCTTGTACATGTCAGCCCTTAACTGCTTCTGATGCATCCGAAGATATGCTAGACGGGCTGATTCAATCGTACTAAAAAAATCGGCCGCAAGTTGTTGGAATAGACGTTTGGAACCCAAAATTGTTCCGCTCTCAATGGTTCGCATTTGAATTCGAAATGCGATGAATTCTGTCATTGACACTTTCCATCTTTTATTAGTCACCAAATTGCTCCTATCATTTAGTGCAATGTCATCTCTGTAACCATCTTCACCACGTGGAAACAACAACGGATACTGAAGTGGAAGATAAGCTGGAGATACTATAGAAACACGACGCAGTAACCCAGATTGTGTCTCGACAATAATGTCTCGCTCAGCATCGTCAGAATCAAAATCACCAACTATAAGTGCTGCTACTTCAGATGCAGAAGGAAGATTGTATCTTCTAGCATCATGACTTCTCTTTCCTAAAAGCCATAATTTGACTTAACGGAATGCTGGACTTTGAATTTTATCTCTGACCATTCTGTAAGACTGCGCGTACAAATTGTACTGATCGAGCATATCCTTTAGATCTGTAACAATAGAATTTGATAGTTCATTCGAACTTGATTTCATCCTATAACAAATACAACATATAAGGCTATGTTTGTTACGGTTTTCGAATTCTTTTCACTCTTTCCCCAAAATAAAATTATTTTTCTACAATATTTTCATTAACTTTTCCCAAAAAAAAGTTCAAATGTTTCTCTTTCTAACAAGTATGATTTCACTGCTACAATGAAAATTGTTTTCACTAAAATACAAACTAAAACCACTTTATAGTTCATATTCTTCTTCCAAAATACATTTTACCAACACCTTTACAAACTAAAATCACTTTATCGTTCAAATTCTTCTTCCAAAATACATTTTCTAACACCTTTTAGATATGATTTGACTGGGTATAGTACAAATTGTCTCTTCTCAAAACAGAAACAACTTTATTTTATTTGCAAATTCTTATTCCAAAACATCTTTCTCCAGAATAAAATGGAAACGAAAGCCTAAAAGCTTACCAAACATAGTATTTTGTTTGTTAAAATCCCATATAATAGATAAGTGTATAAATTAAACTAACATTTGTAAATCAGATAGATAAAATTAGTGGTATACCTCACGACATTCATTCTGTTTGATACTTCATTTTCCGTGTCATAAATATACAATTGTGCAAATTTCGGTGTTGATCCATCACATGAAATTAAGCTTCCGATGCGGTGGTAGTTCTCCCCGCACATGATAAATGTGTGTGGTGCAGTTCCGTTATTTATTGTTGTATCGACTCTTCCTCCCAAAGACGTGAAGGAAAACATCATATTGAAGGATCGAATGTTCTCCAAAAAAAATTTGCTTCTTGCGTCACGCTTGAAATAAAGATTTTGTAGAGTTTGTGGGCAATTCGTAAGAAATGGGAGTTGAACTTTTCCTTGACTACAACATAGAAAAAATTTTGGTTGTGTAGTACTCATCACATGCCTCTCTAATTGCTCATCATACCACATCATTGCCCCACAATAACTGCATTCATAAATTGGATCACCAATGTCCCAATATTCCGTACCTTATAAGACATGGTTTATATTTATTAATATATTTACAATTACGGTAATAAGGAATTAAAACAAACAATTCAAAAAAAAAATTCATAATTAAGTAGGGTACAATACTTATAAACATACCTGAAATTGAAAGAGTTGTATTTTTATTTATTCCATGGCCAGATATGTCTTGTGCAAGTTTCCCGCTAATATCTGATTAAAATATTATTAAAATAAAATACAGAATTGTGTGCACATAAATAAAGGTGAAAAAAAATGTACGCAATATAACGAAATTAAATACCTAGAGGAATATTTTGACCGTTTCTGTTGTTTGCAAATGATTGCGAATGTGCAACCAATTCCAAATCTTTAATTAAAGAGGTGGTTGATTAATATATACGACAAATGAAAATGAATCAAAGAGAAAAAAAAAATTAAAAAATAATCTTTTTTTAAAAATAAATTTAAATTTAAAATGATAAAATTTATCTTCCAATCCAGAGGATGAATTACCTAAAATATCACATTGTTGATTAAGTGCGCATTCACCCAATGTATTAACTTCAATCGTGGATGTTGTATATGTATTGTGCGATGACGAATAGTTTTCATCTCTTGTTGGGTGAGTTGTTAACATAGATGACGAGGTTGTGCTAGAGTTACAATTTTCTTTATTGCACTCTGAATAACGTCTTTTTTTTTCCACGGCTTTCTTTCGGAGGTAGTGAAATATCCATTAGCTATAAAAAAATATGTCATCAAAATAAACGGAAATACAATTAGTTATGTTAACTCACAGTTAGATTTACACAATATTTAAAGTTTAATGCATAGTAACCATTGAAAAGGCATTTACATGAGAAATGCATAGAAAAAATAAATGGATGAGTGAGACGTTCGCAGATGACCTTCAATTAAATTCGACGGAATCTCAATCGAACAACAGATTGGTGAAACCTTGCTTTCAGTCACCAAGTGCAAAAGATTGTATAGTAAATTACTTATACTGCAACAGACAGATGGTTGTAACTGTTGAGATGAGCATAAAAACTTATTGTCATAGAAGTTTCGAATAATATGAAAGTCTAGAATGGCATGATAATTGAGGAAACCCCTTATATGTCTTAGTGGAGGAGTTGAAAAGAATGTTGAAAGTTATATATATTATGGGTGTTTACTTCCATCTACAAAATCCACCTTTACGTAAGATGTTTAATATCCATTATAAAAGAAAACTTAATCAAAACCTATAAATTAAAGGGAAAAAAATTTGTTAACAAAACGTAGAAATTAAAGCAATAAATTGATTTTTAAATGCTATTATGTATATATATTCCATGAGTCAAAGACGTACAAATTAAATCGATAAATAATTTATTTTGGTTGATTTTGGTTTTAATTTGTTAATGATTTATTAAGTTGTATGTAAAATAATAATATTTTGGTTGATTTTAATTAAATAGTATTTAGTTTTAATTTGTTATTTTTATTTTTATGCTAATTTATTTGTTATTTAAATAATATTTAATTCTAATTTATTATTTCTTTACTTAACCTCTTCTTTTGACAAATTAAATTGATATATTTATTTTAGTTATTTAAAGTAAATAGTATTTAGTTGGAGATTAGTTCGGTTTCTTCATTCAGAATAAATCATAAAAATTGATTCATGAAAATACTATATTTAATTTTTAATAAGTTGAATTTTACATATAAATTATACAACCTTCTATCCGAAGAGATAGCAGCCGATCAGTTCTCATTAAGAACTTTCAAACATAGTCGCAGTAGTAGGAAGGAACAAACTAATACAGCTCCAATAATACATCGTATTACTAAACAAACAATGTAATGTACAATTAGAAACTAAATTCTACAAATAGATCAAAAGAGAAAGAAAAATAAAATAAAATAAAAAGTAAACTGGCATAAAAATATATTAGATATACAAACATAATTAATAGTTTGAACATTGTAAAAATAAAAGAAATTAAAAAAGCCACAAAATATAAATATCTCTTCGATCAAATTAATCCGATTTACTACCATTGGAATCTTTGAGACCGCTGGAAGAGTCTGACATATATGAATCAGTCGAGCAATCCTCGTCACTGCCATCATAACATCTGTCATCATTGTCAAAGTCTGACATATCCTTATCATTTGAACAATCGCCATCCATCCTCGTCGTGCAGATCGTATACGAACTTGATTCTTTCTGCTGGTTTGATTATTCTACAACGTGGCGTCATACGAAATTTCAACAATGTTTTGATGTCTTCTCCGTTTCATAATTTTGTTTTTCATTGTATATGGATTCAAATCCCTTGTCCATTATTTGTAGGCAACGATTCTCAGGGTGGAATTTTTCCTCATCTTCATCTGATGGAGCGGTATTACAATTGCAAAAGCAACACAATTGTTTAACACATACAAATAGTGAAACGGCGATTGAAATTAATACAAATATGCCAATTTTAGCACAAAAATATCTAACTAATGAAAGTGCCATACTTGAATAAGTGCAATATAGTGCAGATTCAAATTCCTGCAAAAAAAAAGAACATGTAGAGATATTAAATATTCTTAAATCTAACATTACAACGTCCACCAGTATACAACAACTTTAGCATATAACATATATTAGAAACGAACATATGAAACACAGGTGAATTGTTGGTAAAATTAAACAAAAATAAATAAATTTACGTACGCTGGAGGATATGTTTATGTCACGAAATACAAAGAGAGCGAAGAAGATAATTTCTGTAGGAGGAATAGCGTCCTAGATGACGTTTATATAGGACACTGAGAGTTAAGATTGGCATGTTGAATTCTTGAAGAGCGTGGGAAAAAAGGAGTTACATAATGAAGTTGTGGTGTGGAGTTTGTGAATATGTGATTAGTGGGTAACAAAAAAGTAGAAAAAATAAATAACATGGGCAAGTGGGCGTATTAGGGTTTCAAAGATATGATAAGTGGCCGTACTAGGGTTTCAAAGATATGATATATTTATTCAAATGCCGGACTGATATATGAATATTTAAATTAAATATTAACTAATAATCTTGATGGACCCATTTCAAAATTGAAACTCCGTGGGTAAAAAAGACGAATTAGCAGCAAACTCCTTTTCTTTATCTTTGTATGTTGTCTGTTTGTTTCTGCCTTTATTTTATTTCCTTTAAATAAAAGGTTTAATTTCTTTATTTTATTTCCTTGTAAGACAGGTGATCAGTTATAATATTTTTTACGGTTTTTAATAGAGACGACTCATTTTTAAGTTTTTGAAAACCAGTTGAATATATTTTTTAGTCTAATATTAGCATATAAAAAAATAATGAATTAGCTAACATTTGTATTTCAATGAATTCTCATTTAACTAAAACAAATCTAATGTATATTGCAACGCAAATTAGTTGAGACAAATATGTGCTTAGATTGTTTTAAATTATGGGCCCTAGTAATGTGGAGAAATGGTTAGCTTGTTTCATGTTATGGGTCTAAGCTTATTGTATTTAGTACCCCTATAAAAGTTGCAACTGCGCTTTTCCCCCTATGAAATACTTATTTAAAAAGAAACCTATGAAAAAATGTGAAAGCCATTTACATCCATCAAAACAATATCATGTCCCAACACACGTCTACTGAGTTTATTTTTTATTTTTTTTGGGATTTCACTTATAAATAACAAAAATACATTCTTACAATAAACACAAACTCAATTGGGTTTAATGAAGAATAATTTAACTTGTTAGTATGAAATTGTAATTTATAAAGTTCTTTAAGAAACTTAAAATACGATTAAATTGCACTTCATATTAAATAATATGAATTTTTAAGATCATATTTACTTTATAAAGTTCTTTAACAAACTTAAAATTTACAATCATAATCTCAAACACAGCTCCAATACAAAATAAATAAATAAATAAATAAATATATATATCATATATATAAAATATATAAAATCTGGACCTGATCTGAATTTATACTACGGAAAGTAATAACAAAATAAGTATTACTAATGGATTTGCAACAAAACCGATAATAACAACATGAAATAACATGAAAAAGCAAAGAACTGTGATATAGCAACCACCTACCAAAATAAGTAATAAAAACGAAGAGGAAAACAAAACTAACTACATACGAAAGTTTCAAATTTTAAAACAAAAAACAAGAGTTTAAAAAACACATCATAATAAATAATGAAATTGTAGTGGCTGCACCAATAAAACAATAAAACCATAAAATCATTACTTTGAATACTTCTCTAGTTTGATTCTCTTGCAATACACAACAGTAGTTGACGATTGGGTATTTACATCAGCATCACTTGAAGAGCTAGAAGTAGTAAGTTCATCGACAAATCTTTTATCACATGACTTACTAACTGGAATTGCATCATCGTCAATTGGGTGGAAATCCTACAACGGAAAACATGACTTATAATATATATCATAGAGGGAAAAAAATAAACAAAAGCTTATGTGTATATTTATATAACAAAATTTTAGATAGAGTAATACACTTGAATTTTCATCTTCCTACTGAATAAAATTTCCAGTAACTTGATCATCTTCTTCGTCGAGTGCCTGCAACAAAAATAAATTAATAATATAATTGTAGATTGTAAAAAAATGGGATGTATATTTTTTCTTATCCACCTTCATTCCACTCTTAAATTTTTGTATCTTTTCTTTATCGTTTGTCATCGTCTTAACGGTGGAAAGCGACCAATTCTTCTTGACATTCATTTCACTGATTTGTATTTTAAATAAAAATTCTTTATTAACCAACATCTGAAACTCAACGGGAAGCGTGTTGCTCAGTTGTTCCTACAAAATAATCCAATAATAATTTAATAATCAAAATATAAATAATTTGAAAAATGATGGTAAATATTTAATGTATGATAGAAAATTATCACCTTTTTCATATTTCCAACTACCTCGCTTGCACTTTTGCCGATAAATTGTTTGACCATTTCATCAAATAGCACTAATGAAGTAGATGATGTGCTATCAACGATGGTAACCTCAATCCTATATCTGAATACAAACAGGTAAGATTTTCCTTTAATTTTATTAATATACATGGATTAATAATAAAAAAAATTAATTTATAGCCTAAATATATTATAATTTACCGAGGTATAGTAGGCACATCCCTATCACACCTCTTATAAAAATATTTGGATCCATTTGGTGTGACTTTCTTCTTACAATTTTTGCACGAAATGTACCACCATCTCTTTTCCAAATCAATTTCGAAGATTGTGGCAAGTAAAACCACGGTAGAATCCTAAAATAATAATATAAATTAATTTTGTATCCTCATGTTATATGAATCGTTGAACAAATATAATGTTAGCATATATAAAACAGCTTACCAGTGTATCTACCAACTCGGCAATACTCATTTTCTCAAGGGAAAGAAACTCGTGATTCACGGACACTTAGTGTTCACTTGAAATTTGAGATACTGTTTGAGTGACAGATTCATCTCCTTGCAAAAGTCTGTATGTTAAATATGAAAACAATAATAATTATGTTATTAGACGAAATTACATATTAAATATAATTGGTGAAAAGAAAGGACAAACAAACTACTTGTCCCTATAGTTAAGTCTCTTTCAAGTTTGGGTTTCTAAGCAGATTTGATCTCTGATTGTGAGAAGAAATATTCTTTTTACCTGTGATATAATTAAATATATATTATATTGACATGTTTATTATGAAAATAAGTAAGACGTAAAGACGAAACCTACTTGGACCAAATAACTATGTCTACCTTTAAAACTCTTTATTTTGCAAAGTTGCAATATAATGATAACCGGACTTTGTGGGTCGTGATTGGCGAAGAAACCATCCAATTTATCAGCGAATGAGTTCCACAAAGCACAATTAATTTTGTTGCCACTGCCCACGTAAAAACGAAGAAAAATAAAATTCAACATATAATTAAAAAACTAATGATGAAGTTGGTTAGAAAATTCGCTTTTAGATAAAACTATTGCAATTATAAGAGCATCTCCAACCGGACACCATAACACCATTTTTTCATCTAATTTAGGTGTTTTTAGCCTCCCACCCAAAATTCCTATATCACCATTACACCTAAAATTATAGAGATTTGGTTTTAGCCTCCAACCGTGGTCAACCCCCATATCACCAAATACCAAAATCCTATTTTTCCACCAAATTTTTTGGTGAAGAAATTTTCATCTTCCACCGGTCCACCATTTTCCTATTTTTTCCACCAAATCCTATTTTTCCTACCAAATATAGAGGTGAAAATAGGATTTGCCGTAATTAACACCATTTTATTAAGTACCATATAAAATGACGATTTTAACTAATTGCACCCGATTACCAACTTATTAGCATATTTATCGTAAATACATTGGTATTAATTATTAAATTAGTTTTTAAAATATAAATACATTTGTTATTATTAACAAAACATTAACTCTAAAAATATAAATATGCTTATTTTTAATTAATTTGTTTATTTTGTTGGTATCAATGTTTATTAGTTCATTTCTTTACTTAACTAATACGCTAATTGCTATTAATAAAATACAATAAGCAACAATAGAATAATTAACAAAACACACTTTAATTGATGAAATACAGGACGGGACATTTAAATTGAAATACATAGCTCATAAAATAACAAACAACATAACATGATAACAAAACATGATAAAGAATAACACAAATTATATAAATTTAAATCATAATAAACTGCTTATTTAAATCATATGATGGTGATGATGATGATAATAATGGTGAATGAGATTTTTTTTATGATTTATGTTGTAATATTTTATTTATGCAATAATTTATGAGATTATTGTTTATGTATGATTTTATTATATTTAAAATAATTTGAGTTCATGTTATTTCATGTTTAGACAATTTTTTAAGATTAATAACATAATTTTTAAATTATTTAGTTGAGAAAATTTATTACTTAGCATTGGTTCTATAATTAATATTTACGAAATAAAATATTATAAAATTACGATTAACATTAGATTTATAGTTTTGGGGTATATATGGTGAAATGCAGACCAAACCAAATTCCATTTCCTATAAGTGGTGAAATGGTGAAATATTATTATTTTAATATTTGGTCTAAATTTTGGTGATACCCATTGGAGACCAAAACCACCATTTTTCCACTAAAAATGGTGGAAGAGTAAAATGGTGTGCTACCGGTGGGAGATGAACCCATTTTTTCACCACCATAAATAGGATTTGGTGAAAAAATGGTGAAACGGGTTGGAGATGCTCTAATGAATTATACAATCATTCTTACTCCAAGTCTTGAAGAACTACATCAAGTAATTTATTGGTCCTTCCGTTGATGGCTATCTCCTTTGTGGGATTTGTCTCAACCACATGCCCAATTACATCTAAGAAACAGTACATTAATTGATTTCACTGTAACCGAGTGAAAATAAGTAAGAGACTGAAAATTACAATTTTACCTATTAACCAATCATCTTTGTTGTTGTTCTGAATTTGTTTAAACTCCATAAAGTCAAAGCTAACGTTAGGAATTTCTTCTGCACCGAATGATGTGATGGTGGTTGATCCAATGCTTGTAATTTTGTACCGATGGCTAGTGATTCGAGCGTTCCCGTTGTTTGGACTAACGATGAAGTTACAAAACATGTATGTTTTTCCTTCCTTCAGTATAGCTTTGAACACATTCATATGTTGTTTTTTTATGCTGGCATGTACCTTGCCGCCTACCATAAGTATATATAATGTATATATAAATTATCAACAATACACAACTATTTTGTAGACGTAATTAAAATAAATAAATACATTAAAAAAATGTTTTGCGTATCACCTTGGAATCCATGAGCAGCATATCAAGACTAACAATTACATCTTTGTTGTCATAATGCGGAACAAACCACAACAACATTACTCGTACAATAACTCTCCAAGCCATTGTAGTGGGACTAAGGTCAACAATGTTTGTGATATTGGGAGCCATTATATAAATCCTACAAAAGTTTCAGGATATAGAGATTAAAAAGTTTCTATATATATATATATATATATATATATATATATATATATATATATATATATATATATAGAAAAAGCTAATGTTCGGATGTTTTACACATGGTAACTACCTAAGTAGTGGGAGAGTGGATAAAAAAATATTCTCTAAAAAATAACTATGTAAATATAATTATCCAAATAAATTAATTAATAAAAAAAAACCATCATGTAGTGAAGTAGTGGGGTGCTATGGGGGTTACGTGTGCTATAGTGGGTAGTATGATTAGTTACAATTGAACATGGAATTTAATTTATGTACGAAAACTTACTTTTATCACACTAATTTTTTTTAATTATAAACCTATTTAATCTGATTTTTCAAAATTAGATTACCGAACTTTTTTTTTAAGAAATCAAAGTTTATTGAGAATAGGAGTTATCGTCAGAATATAGAAGTTTATTAAAAATGTCAGTATTTGATTTCTTAAAAATTAACTCCTATTCAATTATAAACACCCAACACCCGTAAAATTTTTGTTGTAATTATAAAGGTTTTTTATTTGATTTTTCAAAATTCATGAAAATTTTGATTTCTTAAAAATTAAAGTTATTCATGTTTAGAATGCATTTTTCGGACCCCAATAACTCCTATACATTTTATTTATAAAATTCTTAGTAATAATGGATGATGAATTAGCGGAGTTAATATATTATATTAACGAAATTAAATATATTATATTAATCAAATTATATCATATTATGTAACATCATAGTTTTATTTGCCTATATAGTAATATGCATATAGTTTTTTTTAAGAGAACTCTTCGAATTTTTATCTAATAAATATCTAATTAAAAGGAAAAAGAAAAAAAAATTATGTAAATAATAAGTCGCTACACAATAATAAATGGAGAAAAGAAAACGGATATCTGATGTTTGTTGACTACGAAAACATTAAAATTGCATTAATCAAACTATTTACATCGGTGATGAAAGTATAATAATACAAAAACACATTTCATAACAATAAGAAAACACACTTCAATTGTGTGTTCCAGTAGAAAACAATTGATAAAAAGAGCAAATCTAACTGCCCAAATTTTACAGATCCATCTCCAACCGGGATTATCAAAATCAAGTACAGGACCCACCACCATTGTTTTTACACGTTGTGGATGCATTGCGGTGAGATTGCAATGCGTGCACGCACCAACTCATACGTTCTGGCACGCTCCAAACAGTGGTCACAATATATGCAGCTTAAAAAAAACTCGTTCGCTGAGATTTCCTCACAATCTGACCGATTTCGTGAGAAATTTGAATCAGATTCTTCATTCACAAATACATTAGTGGATTATACTGTAGTGAAATTTGTTTCAACGCAAGGTCTCCCGCGAAGACGTTGGAACACCTTGCCAAGCAATGCGACCAATGTTGCAATAATTGTTGTGCCTCCAACGTTAACAAACGGTAACCCCTAAAGTGATAAAAGATAATGAGTTTATAAAATAAAAAAATAAATGGCACAAATTTAATGAAAACCAAAAATACCATGGTCAACCAAATAATAAAAGAGATGAACATTATGTGAAGGCATATGGTTGTCATACGGGGAGTCATTGTGCACGGAAATTATGCCTGAGTTATACAAAAAAAACAAAATCTAAATCGTTAGCAACTATTGGTGACGTGAAATTTAAAAATCTGATATAAATAAATCTAAATAACAAATATTGTATTGTTTACCTGTAGAAATCAATTGGCTACGTTGAAAATAATTTGTGAGGAAGAAGAACAAAATTTTAAATGAGCAAGAAGAAGAGGCTTGGCAAAAAAAAATTGTGATATTTTGTGGAGTTCTCGGGGGTTTAAATAGAGCAATGAAATTGATAATGGGTTGAGATCATGGTGTGATGATGAGTTAGTGGGTGGTTAAAGAGGAGAAGAAAAAAAATATATATATTTATATAACACGGTATATTCAAAATGTATAGAGAATATTAGAAATATGGGGTCCACAAATATAGAGGTTAAGAAACATCGTAATTTTAGTTTTTACTAGAGAAGAGTTTAAAGAAATAATTACCTTTTAACTTTTATTTTTTATTTTTTATTTATTTTTTTTTTTTGCAATTTATTTATTTGTTTATCATGTGGTTATTCAATTTACATTGGTATCCGTAGCCCATGAAAGAAGGAATTTTTTTTTTCTACTTTGGTCGTGTATTCAACTCAGTTTTTTACAAAGTGGAAGGTTACATTTTTTATTTTTGTTTATTGAGAATAATTTTAAAAACAAACTATTAAAATAGGAAAATGACTAAAATGTCCCTAGGTTTAGGTTTTAGGGTTACAAGTCAAAATATCTTCCTTTTATATATAAGATGGGTCAAACTCCATCACAATTAGCAATTACTGAACTATCCCCATAATTTCTAATAGCAATGACCCCCACTATTTTCCCCAAAACTGCATATCTTCAACCGTTTCGTCAAAATAATTTCTCCTCAATTTCCGCTACTGTGCTATATTTATGCTAAGAAAATCGCAAAAAAAAAAAAAATCTGCAAATATATCGGATCCTTTCCCAATCGCAACAATGCCCTAGATTGCTACATTTCTTCTTCTTCTTCAAAAAAAAAAAAAACAAATAACATTTGTGTGAGAATCGTTGAGAAATACAGGTCAACAACAACGGTGAAAGGTAGCAAGAAGAAGACAGGTAGTTTCCTATACACTCATCGCTCCCCTCGACGTCTATTAAACTAATTTATGTACATTTATCACATAATTTTTATTTTTGACACCCTCTTCAGCGACTCAGAAGGAGAAATCGAAGTCTCCTACATAAACGGTATGCAACGGTACGCGACAACCATATGCGACGGTTCGGAATTCTTCCATGGTTGATTACTCAAAAATGGAGTTTGTAAACAAGCTTGTTTTTTAGATCTACAGATCTATGGTTACACTATTTGTTGACTCATAAATATTTGTTTACTATGAAATTGTTTTATCAGAGTCCACAACAAAGAAAAGATCAGTGTTGTCGAAAACATAAAATATTGTAGTCATCTACACTCAGAGTCAACTATAAAATCGGGTAGTTCACTATATTATTCCCAAAGTCAACTATAAAAATTAGATAGTCAACTATAATTTTTACGATGTCAACTATAAAAAAATGGTAGTTAATAATATTGTTGCCAGAGTCAACTACAAAAATTAGATAGTCAACTATAATTGTTCCAATGTCAACTATAAAAAAATTGGTAGTCAACTATAATTTTTCCATTAATTCACTATATTATTTTTCAATTTAAGATACTATGGTGTTAAAAAATTGAATACTCATGATAAAAATCTCATCTTCGATGAAAACATGAATTTCGTAGAGTAGAAAATAGATTGATTTCAACGACCAAAAAATGATATATAGAAGAAAAGGTAAAGTAGTGAGAAGAATTAGAGAAAAATAAAAAAAATTGAAACAGAAACAGACGAGGAGAGAGGAAATGGGGGAAGAGAAAGAAGAGAGAGAGAGAGGGGATAGGAGAGAGGGAGAAAAAGAATAAAAGAAAAAGATACGAGAAGAGAGAAAATTGGGGATGAGAGAGAAGGGAGAGAAGAGAGAGAAGATAGGAGAGAGGAGAGAGAAAAAGAAGAAGAATAAAAGAACAACAGCGAGAAGAGAGGAAATTGGGGATGAGCGAGAAGGGAGAGAAGAGAGAAAAATAAGAAGAATAAAAGAACAACACGTTGAAATTAAGGAAAAAATGAAGAGAGAGAAATTAATGGAGAATATAAAATAGGCGGCCGTTATATGCAAGCCCATTTTTTTATTAGTTCAAACCCACATTAAAGGATTTATTAGTTCAAACCCATGAATTAATTTAATTTTATTATAGCAAGACCAAAGATGACGAATATACCCTTATCCTCAAATAATACCTAAATACAAATTAACCCTATTTTTTATTTGCACAAAATCGAAAAATAAAAAACTCAAAAGAAATTAAAAAAAAAAAGAATACGGAAAAACAAAACACGGCCGCACAGTCACGACCATGGCAGAAGACCGCCGCACGACTACCGCAGAAGACCACCGCACGACCACCGCCCAAGACTGCCGCACGACCACCACCAGACCGCCGGCGACGATCAGCAAGCCACCACCACCGTACCATCACCACCACCAAACCATCTCCACCGCACCATCACCACCACCACCAACAAGTAAGGCCCTCTTATGAAACTTTTGTTTGTACATACGAAAACATCAATCGAGCATCGATTCTTGATAAATATGTGTGGATGAACATTAATCTATACTTATTTCTTGTTGGGTTGCAATGATTTAGGCTATTTGGAAAAAAATTGAGATTGAAATTGATTTTTTTTTATTCTTCGTTGGTTCTGGAAATCGGTTTATACAGACCTATTTATTTAACAAAAATTGGTGTTCTGATGCCGATATTTGTTCACCAAATCGGCTATACAACTTCGATTTTACAAAAAAAAAATGGCGTTGTAATGTCGATTAATGATTACAAAATCGGGTTCTCCATCGTGAATGTTTGGTGTGTATTTGATAATTTCGGCGTGTAGGGTTTCTTGGTGGCTTTGTGAAGAAGAATGAGGAAATTTTTAAGTCGTGAAATAATGAAAGAAGATTTCTGGGGTTATGTATTTTATTTGGTCTTGCACAAAGGAAATATATTTTTTATTTTTTTAATATTTTGTGTTTTTTATTTACTTTTGAATTTCATTAAGGGTAAATTAGTATTTTTATGTTGGAGGTCTTGAACTTATAAAAAAATGGACTTGCATATAACGGCCGCCTATAAAATAACGGATAAGAGAGAAATAAGGAGAAGAGACAAAAAGTTGGAGAAAAATATGGACCAAAAAGGGCATAATGGGCATTAACATAAGCATAGGGGGTCACACAATTCATAAAATATTAAATGGGTTTGTCTACAAATGGTCAATTATAAATTGGACCCGTACTATATTATTTTACATAATGAGGGGGTTATCTCTATTTTTCCTAAAAAAAATTGTAATCAAAATCTTCTTTTAATTAATAAAAATTGTTTTTTTTTTTTTTGAACGAGAAATTCGATTATTAGGCGAAGTTCCCCAAATTCGTAAGAAGGATTAGACCTTCTTTACAAGCATAACCAACATGTATTAAAATCCCATCCGCAAGAGTATTACCCGATCTTTTAACAAAAGCAAAAATACAATGCTGAAAATCTGATGCTAAAATTAAGCAGTCTTCCACATAGGCTTCGAATGATGATGTCGTAAAATCTTTGTCTCGTAGAGCTTTGAAGACCTGGAGATTGTCTCCTTCGATAACAATCGCTGGCCAACTCTTCTCTTTTGCTAACTTAATCACACGGAGGACAGCATGTGCTTCTCATCGACCACCTACTCTCCCCTACTATTTCTAACGACCAGCGAATTGAGTTGATTTTTTATTTAACTATTCCATCCAATAATAATAATATTATAATAAGAATTATAATAACAATTACTTTTAGTATTTGATTACATAATTGGTTATGAGTTAAACTTCAACTTGTTAACATATCCGCGTTTCCGACACTCGTGACACCTGACGGACACTTTATGTACTATTTTGTAATTTTTGAAAAGTTAGAAACATGTTTGAATAACAAATTTCCAAATATTTATTTTACTTCTCCAAATATTTACATGATTTCATGATTAATTGCAAATTAATAGTTGATAATAATATTTATTTTGAATATATTTGTGCAAAAATATATAAAAATAAAAATTTATATATGTTTATATAACATATTTATAACTACACCTCCATACTTTCAATATTTATATG
>NW_012193036.1:194033-229567 GCF_000504015.1 Erythranthe guttata | reverse complement strand
AAAAAAGAAGTTTTTCAAGTTTTTTCTTCAGACGGCACGTCAGCCCCGTCTTCTCAGGGACGTCGGTCATTCTGGTTCACCCTATCGCCATTTCGATGTCTGTGCAACATAGGTTATTAGTTAATGTAAAAAATACTTTAATTTTATTTAAAAAATAAGAATAAAAAGAAAATATATGGAATAGTATTCTTAAAATTAGAAAGATGGTTAACTTTTCAGTTGAAAGCAAAGAGCGGCTGTATGAAACTTAGAAAACTAAAACCATATTTTCAGACAAGATTGTTTACAGTGAAAATAGATTGATGTGTTCTCCAATGTGGTAAGCTCATCACCATTTCTTCTAGCAACCTAAAACTATACACTTCCCACTCAGAAACTACATCAGAAAATCTAAACTCGTCAAACGACATTTTCGAGCACTTGCCACTTATATCTCCAAAAATTGACTCGGCGAGTCGACGATCCTTCACAAGCAAAACTTTCATGCAATTCATTTTCTTTCGCTGCAATTCAGACAAAGGTACTATGTCAGTAGATGCTTTCTTTAGATCATCTGCCTTCCAATGGTGAAACTGCACCACCTGAAGTGCATGGAGTACGTTGACAAATTCCCGTTCGAGCAACTCATCTCCACACACCAAATATAACGGCTCCTCCAATAATTTCAAAAAGTTGGATGAATTTTGCTGCGTCGATAAATGAAATTCTTCACCGGAGGGTAAGATATTGAATCCAAGAACATGTAATCTTGCAGAGCATATATCGAACCCCGACTCGAATTTTGAGGCTTCTTCGGGAGGAAACCAGTACATGTTATATGATGCCAGCACAGGAAAGAAAGATTCCATCGAGTGTATAGGGGTGTTCAGGGAATAATCGGAGAGAGATGTTAGAAGTTTAGCATCCTCGTCGTGTGATGAATTACGGGTGAACCACAATGTAAGGGTACTTCTTTCTCCTTTAAGGATCTGCCAAAAATAAATGTCCTTTTGTGTTAACGAATTAAAACATAAAACAAACTTTTTATTAAACAACGTATCAAGTGTTCATTCTTCCAGCAACCATTTTCAACCGAAACTAACTACGACCAGATTTGACATGAATATCAGTAGTAATTAGTAAATTATTTGAGAGAGAGAGAGAGAGAGAGAGAGAGAGAGAGAGAGAGAGAGAGAGAGAGAGAGAGAGAGAGAGAGAGAGAGAGAGAGAGAGAGAGAGAGAGAGAGAGCGGGGGGGCTACCTCGCTAACCGAATGAATATTTCTGTCGTCTGCCGTGTATATTATAACATCCTGAAAATGTGCAACATGGATAAGTTGGAGAGAGTGAAAAAAGGCAGTGGAAATAGCACAATTTTTTTTTTAACAAGGGGTGTCCATCATTGACACAGAAAGTTAATATGGCAATCGGTATCTTCACGCCTCGTCACTTTTTTTTTTGCAAAACATGGACCCTAATCATATATGTGTGTGTATCGTAAAAGACATTGTATATGATGAATTGACACTCGCATTCGACCGTAGCAAAAAGAATGATAGATCCTATTTGCAGGATAACTTATATCTAGGTGATCAGAAATAGTGAAATATGCAATTGAGCACGGAACACAAACATTGCAATTTGCATCACCAAAAGTCTATTTTAAACTTATAAGAATGTTTTAGACTTCAAGATTAAAATGATTTTGTAATACGAATAAGTTAAAAACGAGTAACTCTTACATCAAAGTTTAACATCATCTAACATTAGAAAAATCGCATACCGAATTTTCGAAACCACATCCTCACAAAGTTACAAACTAACAGCTGACTATTTCCAAACGTTATGGAAAATTGTGAATATAACCATCCATTGGTTGTAAATTGGTAATAACAGATTCAACCTCATAATTTACTTATTCAGTAAGGATAAACAATCATCTGCAATAGGGCCAACTAAACAAAAATTATAATTAGATTATCAGATCAAAAAGCCCACAAAAGTTAAACTGCAGGTATACATTGATTCTGTTTATACAGTGGAATTTGTGTCAGCAAGAAAGTAACATTCGAAATAACAAGAAAAAAAGGGAGACAGTTTATTTGAAAAATAACTTACACCAGCCATGGGTGCAATGGTCAAGGGTTCCCCATCCTTGAAATGAAACAGACCTCCATTGAAATCCACCTCGTAACTGTTTAAGTAGCAAACTGCCTTCGACCAGGCAGACAAAAGAGACAACTATTAGCTAGCGTTCAAGTTCACCTGATCGTAAAATGCAACAAATAATCAAATTTCATTCTCTAACATTGTAAAACCAAATAAATTAGTATGGTAAGGGATACCCCAGCCTCAATATGAATCACCCGTTTAAATACAAGTATTACATTCTTATATTGTTATACAATTTTCTTATCCTCAATGTAACATATCGATTGAAATTATTAACATGACGTGGCATCTGAACTGCATCTCTACTTGTCATATTCCCGAACTCGACATAACTTTTCAAGGACTCGTATAACTAAATTATGAAAATAAACTATGTGAACATGAAGTGAAAAACATACCTATATATGCGTGTGTGTACAGTATAAGGAGAAAAATGCACTCAAAAACCACGAAACAGAAGACATATATATGAACGACAAAATTAGGATAAATAATATTTTAACGTGCAAAGTAAATACCGCAAAATCCCGTTGTTTGAGATAATCTCTGTTATCGTCACTGTGCCATCCAATGCTAGCTCCCCTGCACCAGCTGATATGCAGATAGCACATCCGGACATGTTAGTCGGGATCGGGTTTTTAAGTCGTATAAACGTCAAATCAGGTTGCAAAATCATAGGATTTGAAATATCGTATGATAAACAAACATCATCATGTTAATTGAATGGAATAAAAGGAGCTCTGAAAATGACTGGGACCAACAATCAAGAACTCAAAGTAAATAGTTTCCCAAGGATGCTTCACCATCATCGAAACGAAACGAAAACAAAATTACCCTCCTCGAAATCGAATAGTTTCCGAGGATTTATTTCATCATTAAATATATACCTGATGAGTCCGGTGAACTCCACAAACAATTCGTACTCGCATCCGAAATGTTCCTCAACTTTCTCCTTCAACCTCTCTAGAAATCAACCAATTAATTAATTAGTAAAGGAAATTGATAAAATTAGTAAAAATTAAAATATAAAATTTTGGGGTTAAGAAAAAAAGAAGAAGAAGAAGAAGATGAGAAGAACCTCGGATGGGGATAATGGGCAAGATGAGATGGGCAGAGTTGGCGGCAATAAGATGAGAGAGAGTGGTGGAGAATACATTGGGTCTGTACCCAACTGTGCTACAGCTTTTGTGTATGAACTCCATTTCCTGTATTTATTTAAATATTCATCAAATGCATATGCATATACATATACATACATATATAGATACAGTAAATGAATGGAGAAACCTTGCAGATTTCGGGTGAAAGGAAATTCCGAAGGATGAGACGCGGGTGCTCCATTTTCTTCTGCTTGAGCACCAAAATATGAAATTTTTAAACCATCGCCACTTTCAATTTCTCAACCCAAAAACACAAAGGGCCCCACTATTTGCAATACACTCTCGAGGAAAGCCAAATCGATGATTCCATCTCAAAATCCCGCTTGAAATTACTATTTTACCCCTACGAAATTACTATTTTTTATTTGATTGACGTTTTTTCAGGGGAAAAAGAAAAAAAAAAACGCGCGGCTCGGATCGATATGTACAAGTTGAATTTTGTGCAAAAATTCAAACATTAGGTTGTCGAAAATTACATGAAAAATCGGCATTGAAAATTACACAAAAGGTCGACAACGGTATGTTGATAGATCCACTGGAGATTTTTTTTTTGATTTATATAATTATTCACTGTTGAATTTTGGCAAAAACACGACACACTATTATCCACAATGAGCAGAAAAAATTGACATGTAGATGTCCATTTTTACCTGGACAAATTTAAAAAATATTTTTCAATCTTTCTTGGGGATGATTGTAACGACCGCATCTAGTGGAGTTAATAATATGGAACTAGCGGTGAATTATGCAAATAAACTTACCAACTACAATATATTTGCAACCATAGAAGATTTAATCACATGGGTGTGCAAAGTGAGTTGGTGACTATGAATGATAATAGGGAGCGGCTAAAACAAATACCCTTTTTTTCTAACTTCAATACCACCAATATAAAAAAATAAAATAAATAGATAATAAATAGGTAATGACATTATTACCATTAACGAAAATCAATACTAACACACAAAATTTGTGTGGTATTGATTTTATTAAGGGTATTAACGTCATTACCTTTTTATTTTCTATTTTTTCTATTGGTGGTATTGAAGTGAGAAAGAAGCGGTATTTATTTTAGGTAAGTGTTGAGATACGAGTCCCATGAGCCAATGATAAACTCGAGTGATATTCGTGTTTTGCCGATTAAAATTTTATTAGCAAGCATAGATTAGATTCATGTAAAGCATAATTAAATCTAATCTAATTAATTTGGGATTCAGAAGAACATGGTAGGGACAATCCACTCCCAATTCTATAGTAAGAATTTCAAACAATCCTTTAACTACCTTTGATCTTCTATTGTATATACATGACTAAAAATATGGGCCCTGGAGGCGAGTGATTTCGCCTTTAGGTGCAAGGACTATAAATATGGGCTTATATAAAAAAAATACTAACTCTGTAAATAACAAAAATAAAGGGAAAAAAATCAGAATATTTTTTTCTAGAATTCAAAAATCGCAAAGCTTAGAAACGCGCAACTGATGTTTCTTTTCTATGAAACCCAATATTTAAGAGTCTAAAAGGAATTATAGTAGGAAATGATTGAAGAAACAAATCTTTGTCATACTCTTACATAGTAGCGAAAGTTTGAGATCGAAAGAAACCAATTTTTGTTCAACTCTCTTTTATCTTATCTCTTGATATAAGAATCTAGCTACAAAGTGTTGGAGTAGGAGATGAGTTAAGAAAAAAAATACTTCATATCTACTATAGGGACCAATTTTTGCACTTAAAAATAAGTCAAAATTCATTCAACTTTCTTTCATCTTATCCTCTTGGTTTAGTTCTATTTTCTTAATTAATCGGAAAATTGAATTGGGCTATAATATAGATCAAATGAGAAAATATAATCCAGACAACTAAAAATCAATTAAATCCAAATTAAAAAAAAATCATTTAATTAGTCATTAAATAACTATTTATTTTCCATTATCAAATAATTATTGAACTCCAATTCAAATTCTCAAATATTATATTTGACCACAGGTTCATCATTACTTAGATTCTCCTAACATTAAGATATTCCAATACCCACCAAATTGTTTATTCACTCCTAAATAAATTAAAGGATATATTTTCTCAAGACTTACCCACTTAACTTATTTGAGCGTTCCGCACACAAAATCCACTTGGCCAAGTTTTAGGCCTAAATAAAATCCATAACCTGCTCAATGGTTATGCATCAATCTCATATTTCAGAGATGTGAATTCCTTTTGATAATTATTTTTTACCTATTATTTCTTAGTGTATCAACCCAATGTAGGAGTTCACTTGAAATATGTACTTCAATTATCTAGGGATTAAGAGAGTGTTTAGTATACCATAAACTAGAAATAATGCAGTTTCATAAACAATGATGAAACAATTATTTCACTTTTTTCAATCCTACACATGCGAGTGTGCTAACACAATATGTTAAAATAATAACTACAAAATAATATTCTATGTTTACTGTTATCAAGACTAATCACTTAAATATTGTGCTACAATCTTTTTCGATGGTTAGTCCAGTTCCATCTAGATTGTGAGCAATTAATTTTTATATTCTAAAAGAACTTTCGAAATGATTTTCTGTGTGTTATATCCAGATCATCACATCATTTGAATACTATTAGAATATTGGACTCGTGTAAGTAATTAATTTGCAACAATCAATATTTGTTAAAAGCATTTAAACAACCACATGCACATTCTCATAAATGACTAAAATAAATAAACTTTATTAATAGTAATCTTATTTAGATAGATAAAAGCGAAATTTTTTATACCAATCCATATAAAAGTGATCTTCCCATCGCTCAAAACACCGGTCGTTGAACAGAGTAAATATGGACTGAGCAAATATTAAAATATTTGAAGTCATAAAGTGAAAGTCTCAACCAAACTGAGTTTGTGTTCCGTGGTTTTATACTAATTGTCTCTGGAAATCAGAGCCTGCAAGGACTTATATCTAGCTCCCCAAAATATGCTATAACCACATCCATAAATTACATAGCCAATTCATCAGATATAACTGGAGTGACTAAGTATGCAAGTGTAATAACATTCATCAGAGAATATATCTTTCTAAAGTTAACCACATGATGCTGAGTACATCCGTGTGCTATGAGATGGTGTCTTCTAGCTCACAATCTCATTTTTCTCATAAATTCTCGTGCCATGAGATAGCTCCATTCTCATTTTTCTCATGTATAATTTCTTTGGAAGAACCTCAGTTATATCGCATGGGTAAATTTCTAGGATGCGCAGGAACATCAACCTAAACAGTGTTCTTTTGCTCAACGAATCAAACTCAACCTGGATTGATTGTTCTTATTTTGGTCCATCGTCCATTTATTTACATTTATCAATTGATCGAGGTTTTATCTCATCACTCGGTAAAAGTTCAGTAACTATTGTGCAAGAAAATATTTCATCGATGATCATTTCATCCCAATATTACATCTCATTCATGTATGAATAACTATCCGACATTTTTCCAATGCGTTACTCAACTTTGTCATCAGGATGGATCCGCAATCCAAAATTTTCATGAAATAGAGCGGATGGAATCTTATTAGCACTAGTGCTAATCAAATTCAATTGTTAGTATACACCCACTTCCGTGGATGAGAATCATTTAATCTAATTAATCTCCCATATTTTGGGCAGGAAGACAAAATCGATTAGTAGGGATTGAGGTCCTACCCATAATTTGTGCTTCTCGGAAATCTGATTTTCTACTATTTGCAGATTTTTTTGTTCGTCCCACACAACTTCATGTTGTTCTTCTTATGTGGACGTTTTATGCAAATCTATTAGTTCTCTTGCACGATTTTGCACATTTCTTCAGAAATGTTAGTGTGGACATTCCTTGCATGGATTTATTTCCAATTTCCTTTTGGAGAGGGAGGTTTTGTGAGACACGATCGTCCCACACGAGTTCATGCCATTCTACAGGAATGTTAGTGTGGACGAGAAGAGGTCATTGTGAGACACAAGTGTTTGTCCCACACGACTTCACGTCATTCTTAAAAAACGTTAATATGGATGTTTGGGCCGTTCCAAATGACTCCGACTTGCCAATTGAATTTTAGATATGACAGTTCGCAATGATTTTTTCATTTTTCACAACAATCAACAAAATTTAAGTTTAAACTATTTTGGATATTAGTATGTATCTCCATAAGAATGTCTTCAGCCAAGGGCAACTATACATTACACCGTCTATAATTAAGAATACATGTATCGTTAAGATATTTCATCAAGTTGAAACCGGGTGAACTATCCAATGTTACTTGCAATAGTGTGTACAAGGAAGTATTTCATCAAATATGAAGGTACATACCATTAATATTTTTATTAGTATTTGATTTAACATATCTTGGCTATTTATGTGCACACAAATTATGCATCGACAAATTTATTTTCGCTATATGATTTTGCTTAATAGTGCATTTTGCAAATTTTATTTAGAAGGTACATTACGACACATCTTCCTTAGTTAATTTTTTTTAACTATTATGATGGAAATGAAAATGTGCAAGTTACTTTCAATTTATGGTCGATGTTTAAGAAATTTTACGGTTTGCTTTAGAAAGTATTATTTGAAATCATAATATATATGTGATTGAAATGATCGCTTAAAGTTATTTTTTTGAACATTGTGCGTCGATTATGTTTTGTATTTTTTCTGTTTCATAAACATTACAACATGGTCGACAACAAGAGTTCATATATTCTTTTTTTAGTCGATCATATAATAATTCATCTCCATTTGAAAAGGGAATCATGTGCATCGCACGAATGAAAACTAGGCTTATATAAATTTCAATATAGCGATATAAGGACATTTATGATATTTTATGAAAGTAATTTAAAATTTATAGCTTATTTTTCAAACACATAAGTTTGTAAAGTTATTACTTAATCTTAATTTCAATAACATTTGCAAACACCCTCGATTTTTAGAAACAAATAGTTAATTCAGACGTCACTCATAGTCATCAACTGCTACTTCTCAAAAGAATTTCCAAACACCAACACAATCTTATAACATCTTACGTTATAATTGATTTAATCATTTGCAATTTACTGCTATATTAATTTCCGCCTATGATAATTTTTCCTCATTTAACTTTCTACTTTCAATATACACTTTCCATTATTTTTGAAGAGACTGATAATTATAATCGGTAAATAATGTAAATTATTGTTGTTTGCATGAAGACATAAATTAAATGTGTTTTGTATTTAATGATTATGAAATTCTTCAATATTTCTATTGTTCATCAATATTAGTTCATCTTATCTTTATTGTTTTAGAAACAAGTTCATCTTATCTACATACAAAGGTCAAATATAAACTTTGCATTGTAGATCATATATTCCAGTTTCAATAAATGTATGGAGAAGTAATTAAATATTTATTTCCAATATTTAGTAGTAATAAATGCCATGAAAGAAACTCAACTTAGTATATAAATAAGAGCTTTCTTTCCACCATAGTCATCATCCTTAAACACTAATTCACTTTGTGCTTTGTTTATCTTTCCATTTCTCATCAAGATGAAAAACTCCAATCATTTCGCCATGACTGCCGTCTTTATGCTAATGCTGCTTCTCATCAACGTTTCTGCTCAGTCAAGTAATAATTGATCATATATATATATATATATATATATATATATATATATATATATATATATATATATATATATATATATATATATATATATATATATATATATGTAATTTTTTAATATAATTGAATAAGCTAATCGGTCTTATTGGATATTAATTAACATTCTTGATATATGTTCTTACATGTTAATTAGATGTGGATGGAGAAATTGCTGACTATTTAAAGATTGAAGAAAAAAAAAGGTGCAATTATGAGAGCAAAAAGTTCTGGGGAATATGTTTAAGTGACAGCAAATGTGGAGAGGTTTGCACCAAAGAGGGATTCGAAGGCGGTGATTGTAAAGGTCTGCGTCGTCGATGCTATTGCTTCAACAATTGCTGATTCACAATCAACAGGATTGCTTTACATAAATACTTCACCTGCAACATTGTATTCACTTATGATATATATGTAATGTTTTATAAATAAAGTTGAAGATTTGAAATATTTCTGAGCAATTAGACATTTTAAATCTGAAGGTGAGCATTGATACATAAAAAGAAGTAGTGTTCATTGTTTTTTTACGTACTAAATAGACACACATAAAGAACAAAGTGAATTAATTTGAAAATAAATAAAAGGTATATATCGAATCCAACACTTATACCACTTTCATTGATCAATCGGCACTCTTAAGTCCAACGTCGACACGGACCAGAAACAATTCATGTGGATTTCTTTCAGAAGTAATGTTCAAATTTCGCTTCGGATTTCAAAATTTTTGTAATGTATAAGTATATTCTTATTGCAAAAGTTTAAATTACGGCCTTTTGAAATCATAAAACTTTTGAAAATATTGAAACGTGTCAGAACTAGAAAGATGAACGTGCGTACACATGTCTTGTTAATTTTATTTATTTATTTCTCGTATATATATTTCCGTTCCTATATTTATCCTAAAATTATATTATAAATTTAAAACATTTAATAAATATCTATATTTAAATTTCAACTCCTACTCCTATAAATATCATTGAATTCTACCTTGTAAGTTGGAAGATTTTGCGGTGGATTCCTGTTATAACTCCTATATATAACAATAGTTTTGTTGGCTAATAATATACATCCATCATAATTTCATATTAAATTTCCGCCGCTACTGCAAATTCGATTACACAACCCATATAATAATACCCTAAAAAAAACTTCCTTACCCATCATTCCGAAAAACATTTTTTTTCACAAAATGGGGCTCAAAGAATTGTTCAATCGGAAGAAAAAACAGCGCCTCGGCCTAGGGGTTCCATCTCCCAATCAACCGACACCCATAAACTCTAGATCGCCATCTCTAAACTCATCATCACGGGCACAGATCGAGGAGGAGCTGGAGCAGGTTTTCAAGAAATTCGACGTCAATGGCGACGGAAAGATCTCTGCCGCGGAGTTGGGGTCGATCATGGGCAGCCTGGGCCACCCCGCCACGGAGGAGGAGCTCCAAACAATGATCCGAGAGGTGGATGCCGATGGCGACGGTTTTATTGATTTGAAGGAATTCGTGGAATTGAACACAAAAGACATAGATTACGACGAGGTGTTGGAAAATCTGAAAGATGCGTTTGAGGTGTTTGATATTGACAAGAATGGGGCAATTTCTGCGGAGGAGTTGCAGGATGTACTGCAGAGCCTGGGAGAGGAATGCACATTAGCTGAGTGCAGGAAGATGATAAGTGGTGTGGATTCCGACGGAAATGGGACTATCAGTTTTGATGAGTTTAAAGTTATGATGATGATGGGCTCGCGTTTTGATTCTAAGGAAACCCAAGCCTGATTCTAAGGAAACCTAAGCCTGATTCATTTTTGAACGAAAAGAAAAAGTAAAAGAAAATAAATTCTTTTCCTCGCTTGACACACAAGAATGACATTAGGGATTTACTATATCATTTAGTAAATCATTTTCTTTTCTTTTTTTGTGTGTCGTTTGTAAGGTTCTTAATTTAATTGTAATGTTCTTCACTTAATTTTGTTTAAGTAAGATCTTAATTTTTTTCCCACGTATACATGTATTATGATAAGGATATATAATCACAATCATCCATACCTCACCTATATTGTGAAATCTGAGGGGAATAATGAACGATGGTTTTAAAATTCCTCAACCTTCTAAATTAAAAGTTTTAACCATTCATTACAATCAGATATTAAACTAGGGCCGGACCCAATGAGGGACTGCTATGTGGGTGCTTATTATCAAACGAGTGTTAGAAAATGCTAAGGATGTTTTAATTCTTTTTATTCTTGGATAACTTACAAATGAATGGGTTACCCATATTATACTACTCCACCTACTCAATAAATGGTGATGATCATCTTGATCTAACAACTTACATTCAATGATTTTACACTAATATATACAAAATAAGATTTTAGAAGATATTCTAAAATCCTCTGAGGATTTCTACATATCTATAATTGGGCCATCTTTCGTTGAGTTTGCTTGTTGGATGAATTAACTTAGCCCCTTGGATCCATGGAAAATGGGCGGTCTGTGACAACACATAAACTAAGCCGGGGCTTGATCCAGCGGAAACCTTGTCGACACTCAACTGCTAAGTTGCCTAGATAAGTAGGTAGGTGTATGTAGAATAATAACAGTTCTAGGAATTCAAGCAATGAGAAATAGGATGTACCGTAGAAATATGAGCTAGATGGGTTATTTGTAGTTTAATTAGTAGAAACTTTATCACTGAGTAACTCTAAGTGGGATGAGGAACCCCAATGGATTTACACTATTACATTAATGGGATTTACACGTTAACTTAATTATTTACAGATGAATAACGTTTTAGGCCCTCTTTGGTGGCCCAATATGGAGAGTAATTGGTGGGTTTAATGGAGCGGTCCAAACATGTATATCATTATAAGACCCCACTTTCGATCGAGGTTCGCGTAGCGAAAGTTAATCGAGAGTAGATTTTTGTATCGACATTGAGAACACATTTGTCGTGTCAAATAAAAGACTATAAAAACAGAAGCCCATGGATAGAAAATACTACATCTTGGCTTCGTACCGATTAATTACAACAAAAAAGACTACAAGTTAAGGTGGACCATGACATATTGTAATCCTATCCTTATACCGTTAGCAATTGAAGTTGTAGAGCCCATGGATGGACGCGCAATCTGTAAGGCTTTGGATTGGACATAACATTTTTAAGAAGCAAAGTCTGGCTGGAGACACAAGACTTAGGGCTTCCCGGGAGGCAACTCGAGCATTTATCATTTTTTTTATTTTTCTTTGTTTTCATTTTTTCAGGATTTTGGTAAGCATGCAAACTACTAATTTAATCTTGTTTGAATTTTCAGGTCGAAAAACACACACTGAAAGACCAGACAACCGTTCGAAAATCAAGCCAAAACTCCAGACGGCCATCCCAGATGATCAATAGAGACTGTGCACCTATGCAAGTTGAGACGGTCATCCAAAAAACAGTGAAAAAGTTGAGATGGTCGTCACAAAAATAGTGCAAAAAGTTGAGACGGTCGAACGAAAATCACCCCTTAAAAAAAGATTTTGTTTTTCTTCTGAAAATTAAAAAAAAAAATTGCTTGAAAGACGAATGATGGAGGAGTGCAACCCGGGGAGGACGTTTCCACTAATTCAGATTCTATCTTTAAAGTTCGTCCTAATTACATTGAGGACGGTGTAAATTTTAAGTTTTGGGGTGAAAAAACACTTTGTTTGTACTTTATATATTTTAGATGACATGCTTTAGGATTTTTTTTTTCTAAATATTGTTTGAGTTGAATGCATCGATGAATTGTGATGATGAAAGATGGTCAATGTTTAATAATGATTTTGCTTGCTTTGTTTTAACTATGATTGAATTTTGGTGAACTTTCGATTCAAAGTAATTTACGAGTGAGTCATTGTTGAGAATCATGAATTATGTCTTTCTTTCGTTGAAAATCTTATTTCTTAAACGCGGTATTAATTTATGCTATATCATACGATGTTCGATTTTAGAACTCACCTTAGGAATTTGCAGAGTGAAGTAGTGAGTCGTTGAGTGATTTGGGCCTTCTTTGAACTGTTTGAGCCTTTCAAGCCTACCTTTAACATATTTATCACTAGAACTTTGATTGCGCCTTGAAGAAACAATTTTCTTTGTTTTATGAGGTTTCTTGATATATTCTCTCCTTGGAGTTTGGTTTAAAAATTTGTTAGGTTTTTCTTCTTCTCGCAAAAAAAACAAAAAAAAAAAAAAGTTATAAGGGAAAATAGGACATGCGCAAATATTCAAATAAAAGCTCGAACTATACCTCAAGAAAAAAAGTGAAGACTTTTGAACTCTTGAGAATCGAGTAGAGTAATAAATCCTTAGAGGTGAATAAACTATTAAAAGAAAATCTTCAAATCTCGGCGAAAACACCTCGATGCAAGAAAAATAAAATATAAGCATCTTGCTTAGTGCAACTCTTTATTCAATAATTAGAAGATCGAAAGGAGAAAAGTAGCCACTTATACATATTTCCTACTTTGCACCAAAGAGCCGAGCAATTGAAATTCAAAAAGTCCCAATGATCCCAATAGCTCAATTATTCGATACTAGAGAAGTAGAGAAATTCGGTGAGTCTTAGGTGTCTAACATTATTATATAAGTATTAATTTTTTTTTTCTATTTTTAGATTACAAATATTGGATGCTTGAAGCGATTATATGATTTTTGGTTCTTGGCAATGGTAAGCAATTAAGTGTCTCTGAAATCTAACCTTATGAATTTTCTAGAAGTGTCATGACAATTGCAAGTTCTGAAAACGTGAAGTTGACCATATTAATCTATGTGATCTGATGCATTTATTGATTTGTTGCTTTGCAAGTTGCTAGATATTGCTTGAGGAACAACAAAAGTTCAAGTTTGGGGGTGTGTTGAGTGTAGATTTTAAACTCAATACGTTTACTTTACGTGGATCTTTTATTTATATTTAATTTTATTTGTGCTTTAATTGATAGATTTTGTGTTTTATAGGTGAAATACGAGAATTAGGTGACTCTGAAAGAAAAATGAGCAAAAAGAAAAGAAATAAGTTGCAATTAAAGAAATAAAATTGAATTGGAAAAAGGAATCACGCATCAACTTTGGCAGTGTCCACAATTTCGACCATATCTTCCTCACCTAACTCCAAATCACTTGATTCTAGCGGCATTGGAAAGATAACTTAAAGGGCTACAATTTGTTTCTCATGCAACATTCCAAAATTCGGACTCCGACATGGTCTAAATCGGATTCAAAACCGAACGAAGTTCGGACAGCCGTCCTAATTTTTTACTAAAATCTGGGACGGTCATTCTGTGATGCAAAAGTGGACAGTAAACTACAAAAATTGAGACGGCCGTCCCAAAATGACCTGAAATATCAATGACCGTCCGAGACCCCGATTCTACACAATTTGGAAGTTTTAATTGCACAAGGAAGCTCTTTCATTTTGATCAAGTTTTAACCACTATATAAACACAATTCAATAGGATCCAAGCACGAAAATTTACACCACAAAACGCGAAGAACGAAGATGAAGACTCAAGCATAGTTTTTCTTATTTCTTTTTTATGAATTCTATTTTGTTTATCATAAGAATTACGAGATGCAAAGCTTTTAGTTTCTGGGATTTTATTCGAACCCTACAGGGGATATGTGAACCCAATTCTATGATTTTATGCGAGTTGTAATTTCAAATTTCTTCTTCTACTTGTTTTATTAAGTGCATGAAACTGACCACTTTATGTGATGTGATCCCAATCACATCAAGCAATCAACAATTTCAAAGGTTTTCGATTCGGATTTTAAATTGGTTCAGATCAGATTTGAGAGGCTTTTACCACAAATATATCAATCTTGGAATGTTCTAATTGATGCAATCACATATTTTAAGACTTTGGAAGGTCCAAGATTTACACAATAAAACATGCACACGTTTTTAGGAGTTTGGAGGGCTCTTTATTAATGCATTTCAGCCTTGGTACAAGACAATGATTTAAAAGCTTTCCTATTTTAGATTCAATAAATATTAATTAGATTGGTTGATTGTGGCTGATTAGATTAGTTGAATAATGATTTCATGATCTTAGTTTATTTTCATAGATTAGAGAGCATTGAATCCTATATAAAGGGATCAACTTATATGAATAAACACACAACAATGTATTGAAATCATTTTGAATAAGAGTGTGTGTCGTCCGTTCTTCAAAAACCATTTTTTTTACAACACAAGAACAGAAAATAAAAACGTAAAGACTATTATTGATTTTTTTTACCCAACAACTCGAATCGTGAAAAACATAGTTCAATTCTAACTCACCACCCAAACCTCAGACTATTATACCCCTCACAATAGTGTGCTCATGCGTAGTCGGGGAAAAGATTCGAAAGGATCTTAAAACAAGTTGCAGAACGCAGTTGGAAGGTTCATCTATTAATTGCCGGTTATGCACCACTTCAATTTTATAATCAACTAGCAAGTCTACTAATTCATTAACTGCTCTGCTTCAATAGAATCCGTAAATGCAACTTACATTCGATCCTATATGAAATGCATGTGACAAACATAACACCAATATGAAAATTGAAATACACAAATGAAACTAAATTATATGATATGCATGCAAAGACCAAAAAGAAAATAAGCTAAACTCACCCTCAAACTTAAATCATGCATTGCCCTCAATGCGAAAAATAAAAGATATGAGAAAGAAATACGCCCTGAACAGTCGTGCCGCAGATTAATCAGTGTTCTATGCTTGCAAAAGTGTTTTTTGGTTGCACGGGGTGCCGTGGATTAGCACCGAGGGCGACTTGCCGGGGTTGTCTAGACTTTCCAACTTTTTACTCTTCTTTCCTTGGGGACGAGATACCAGCAAAAATTAAGAAAAATGGATGAAATTTAGCTTTAAACCAAAAAAACAAAATGATAAAAACAAAGAAAATAAATGATGAGAAATAAATAATGGGTTGCCTCCCATTCAACGCATGTTTTACTGTCGACGGCTCGACACAATTTGGACGGATTATGTCCAATCCAAAGCCTTGTAGATTGCACATCCATCCATCAATCTTGATACATACTTTGCAATCATATCAAGGACTAGACTGCAATCACATAGTGCCCATCCCATCTCATGGAACTTCTCGTTTGCTTTGGAAATCAGTCAATAGGAGACTAGGATGGGTTGCTTGCCTAACGATCTCTCAAACTTGTATATAAGATATTCAAGCTTTGGAGTAAGCTCTACCTCGAATTTGATACTCATCTCCTCGCTCACACTCAAATCTGGGGTTCCAATGTGGATAGGATTTTCTTCGTCAAGTTCCTTTACCATCATTTTCATCCCACTCTCAGCACACGCAACAGTATCTACAGAACCGGGATGAATAATTCCCTCAAGGTCTCAGCCTCATTGTTCATATGGAAATTTGTAAATACTTCGTTGTGTTCATATTGGATGGTTGGATATGGTTCGGGACTGGGACATCTCTGAAAAATTTCAAAAATATTTGCCGGAAAGTGGAGTTCGTCTTGTAAATAGCACAAATGCTCATTTGTCCGTCCAATTCCATTTTCTGGGTTAAACCTTCGATGTCTTTCAATATCCTCCAACTCTTGTCGAATGTAATTAGCTTTGGACTGAAGCTCGTAAAGAGAGAGATCATCAAACGAGGCCATCAATGTATACAAATCTGCGAAAGTAAATCAAAAAAAAAAAAAAAAAAAAAGAAAAATATGTCTAAAGTAAAGCAAGGATAGTTGGTAACGATATTAGTAAATTCAAGATTAACTAACTCACTGGCAACGATGCCAAAAACTTGATAAGCGTAAAACCTACATATGAAAAATCGCAAGTGTACAATATCGTGTATTGTAGAATAGTGAATTCCAGATATCGATCCACAGGGAATTAAATTCCTAAATTTACCAAGTACCATAATTATACTATCCTAAACTTTATCTAGACGATCAAGAATGGATGGAGAAATGAAATTAAAAAGAAACAATAAATAAAAACAACGGTTCGCCAGGACAAGCGAGGAATTCCGATGTGTGATGGCTTATAGGGTAAAATCCACCAGTGTACTATCGATAAAGATCAACAAATTCGAATCTAATGTCAATTATATATTCGGTAACCTAGATACTAAAATATCCTAACCCCCGTCCCCAGTGTAGTTAGAGTCTACCCACAGGTCCGACCTCTCCGTTTAGAACCTGATATTAAGATAGCATTTAGGTAAAGTCCTTAAGGGCTACCCGAGTTGCATCACGTCTCCGTTTCCACAACCCGAGCTATGTTTTCCTAAAATCAAACGAGAAATCCTCTCTCGAGTTCATTCCCATTTACAATCAATTCAACTGTTGGCCAAACAATCGAAAGCATTTAATACGGGAAAACATAAACAAAATCAAAGAACGACAAATAAATCACTGATTTGGAAATCAAAATAAATATATACAAGGTTTCATTTGCCTAAAAGAAAATGCTCAGTTCATTACAAACATAGCATCAAAATGAAGAACACCAGAAATCATAAACTAAATGTAAAGAAAAAGCTTATGAAAAACCCGAGTCAAAACCCGAGTCGAAGCTTCTCGCGAAGGCCTGGCGAAAACCGAAGAAGAAGTTGAAGAAGAGATTTTTTGAAAATTGGAGAGGGCTTGTTCTATTTATAGTAAGCTTTGCCTTCTTAGATATGTTTTACGCATCCTGCAGCCATATCACGATATGAGAGGCAGTATCGGGCAATATGGTAAAATTGCAAGCACTCTATTTCGTTTCTCTCCATATCGCGATACAACAAAACATATCGCGCGATATGGCGAAAACCCAAGTTCTCTGTTTCGTTTTCTCCCATATCGCAATATAAGGTGGCGTATCACGGGATATGGCAAAAACGCAAGCTCTCTGTTTCGTTTCTCCCCATATCGCGATATTAATGCTAATATTGCGATATGGTGACTGTTTGAACTTGAAACTTTGTGTTAACCCTTTTTAAGGCCGAATTCGACAAAAATGCATTTCACAAATGTTGTAGCCCTTGAAGTTGGGTTTCGAACTCCACTTGAATCAACTCAATCGGAGGTCATGTGAGAGAGTTATGCGTCAAATACCGAACACTGCCATAGTCCGCTAGCATGCACTTTTGTACGTGTTTGGTTTGGTTCTCGGCTTCGATTCCACAATCGTTTCGAATCGGCAGAAATAGCTTATCTTTACCTAAAATGGAAATAAAAACAGAAAAACATAATATGTACAAATAAAGCCGAAAACTCGGACGAACGAAGACCAAAACTCGAAGATTCGATAAGTTCAAATCGTGCAAAACGAACACTTATCAGTTGCACGAGCTGAAGACTTGGGGAGGAAGCAACTTTGGAGAATATAAAATGAGGAGTTGTTGGTTGTAGTTAGGGTAGATGAGAGAGAGATAGCGTGTAAGATAGAGGAGAGGAAAACAACTAAGAGTGAGAGAGAGAGGTTCTGTACATATTTGTTATAAGGAAATCTCAGTTGTTCGATTCATTCAATGGTTTTGTAAACCCTTGTTCTTACTAAGTGAATAAAGATATTGTTCATCAAATCCTTAAGCTTCTTTTAATTTCCAGATTTATTATCATGCAATAAATTCATGCAAAATTAGGGCATAATTACGGTTGTCTTATTACTTGTATTCTGTGTGTATGATCTGTGTGTGTGAACTAAAAGGGGAATTTGTCTGCTGATTTGAGATTGTTCACAACAATTGGCGCCGTCTATGGGAAGGAACTGAGAATTAATGGGGTCAGCCAAATTCTATATAGGAATTTTTTTCTGGAAACAATGACTTTGGGTTATGGAGGTTGAAGATGCTTGCTATTCTTGTTCAACAATGCCCGATTGATGCTTTAAATAGAATGAAGGGCTTGCCAGATTCTCTGAGCGAAAAGGAGAAGAGTGACATCATGAATAAAGCACACTGTTCTGTAATCTTAAGCCTTGAAGATAAGGCTTTGAGAGAGTTGCAAGAGAAGGCACTGCACATGAAGTATGGTTGAAGCTTGAGCAATTTTACATGACAAAGTCTCTTGCAAATAAATTATATTTTAAAGCGAAGGTTGTATTAATCATTCAGGATGACAGAAGACAAGTATATCACAAAGCAATTGGATGAGTTCAACAAGATAATTGATGACCTTAAGAATATAGAGATCAATTCCTTAAAGTTATTAAAACTTCAAGGATGCCATATAGACCAATCCATCACCTTGGAGAAGGTTCTTTCTGCAGGTAAAGCTAAAGAACTACAAAAGAACATAGATGGACAAGTACCAGTAAACGAAGAAGGGTTGTTTGTCAAATGAAGAGTTGATATGAAGGTGTTCAAAGGGAAGAAGAATGACTTCAACAACAAATTCAAGAAAGACAAGAAACCACAACAAAGCAAGGGTCCATTTAAGTGTTTCCACAGCCAAAAAGAAGGACACTACATAAAATATTGTCCTGATAAGAAATGAATGGACAAAGAAAAGTTCAAGGATCTAGGAGACGCACACTATGCCACTAGAGAATTTGACTACTCGGAATCCTTACAAAGAAAAGTTCAAGGATCTAGGATCCTGGGTTCTTGACTCAGGATGTTCATTCCAGATGACTGATTGTAAGGATTGGTTTGAAACGATTGAGTATTGCATGGTAATGTATTCCTTGGAAACAATCAAGCTTGTAGAGTGCAAGGATTGAGAACTGTAGGGTTGAGAATGTTTAACAGAGTATAGAGATTTTAGATTTATGATAGAAGTAAGGTTTGTTCTTGAACTAAGAAGAAATCTTATATTTACTCAAACATTAATATTGTTGTTAACACATTAATTTAGGAAGAAAACAAAATTACAAAAAAAAAAAAAAAGTCGACGTTAGAGACTGGCGGTGGCGGTCAAAATTGGGGTGAAAATTGGAATAGGCGCCAAAATTTGATAATTGGTGACATTGGCCTAAATTGGGATGTAAAATCATGAAATTGGAGTTGAATTAGAGTTTCAAGAAGATGGGAGTAATTTTGGTATATATGAAAGAGTTTTCCTTATTAGCAAATAAATTTAAATAAAAGTGGATATATTTGGAAGACAAAAAATAGGATGTCTCTTTTTCAATTAACTGCCTTTATTATGGGCTTATTTGTCATTTTCACATTAAAAATTGTTTGAAAGTCGGCTCAGGTGGGTAATGAATTAAACTATGACTAGTACTTCACCCACGCGTTGCACGGAGGACAGTTTCAAGATGAGAAAACTAATGCTATGTAAGTGACTATCTTTTTGTAACAAAACTAATTCAAGTAAAATAAAATGAAAGGAAATCAAAGAAAGGTAAACTTTATCAAATAATCCCGAGTTGTAACATATACAATGCAATTAAATATTAAAAAGAAGAAACACGAAGAGCAAAACTCGATATGAAGATTAAATGAAATCATTTAAAACATATGGTACAACTATTCCATGGAATACAATGTACCACACTATATGAATATTATGCAAAATTACTGATGTAACAACAAACGCGGCAGCAGAGAAGTCACGCAATTGCTATTCAAATAACCTGCAAGTTTGTCATTAACGGCGTCCAATCAGTGATGTACAATACCGAAACAACAATACTACTTCTAAAAAATTCTAAATTGATAAGACGTATACACCACTACCATGACAGAACGATGTGTTGAACAATAAAGGGAGAACACCATATATCACTAAACTAATACTAATACTAATATCAATGTCAATACTAATACTAATACTAATACTAATAGTAATACAAATACTAATATTGATACTAATACTAATACTTACTAATACTAATAGTTACTAATACTGATACTGATATTGAAACTGGTACTGGTACTGATACTGATACATGTACTTATACCAATAATATTACTAATAATACTATAAATACTAATACTAATACTAATACTAATATTAATACTAATACTAAGACTTATACTAATACTAATGCTAATACAAAAACTAATACTAATATTTATATGCTAATATATACTAATACTAATACTAATACTAATACTAATACTAATACTAATACTAATACTAATACTAATACTAATACTAATACTAATACTAATACTAATATTAATACTAATACTAATACTAATACTAATACTTATACTAATACTAATACTAATGCTAATGCTAATACTAATGCTAATGCTAATACTAATGCTAATACTAATACTAATACTAATACTAATACTAATACTAATGCTAATACTAATACTAATACTAATACTAATACTAATACTAATACTAATACAAATACTAATATTAATACTAATACTAATATTAACACTACTATTAATATTATTACTAAATACTAATATTTTGATATGCTAGTGCTACTAATACTAATATTAATGCTAATGTTAACCCTTATATGATAATTTAATTATAATACCAATTATAATGCTAATTCTAATCCTAATCCTAATTCTAATCATAGTGTTATCATACTCCTTATTTTGAATCCAATCATAATTATAATGCTAATTTTAATTCGAAAAAATAGAACTATTAATTTACTCTAGATATATTTTTTAAATTAGAAATAATTATTTATAACTAAAATTTAAAATAAAAATATGTTTTTACCGAATTATGTTCTTCACAAACATGTTTATGCATTTAGATATTTTATTGTCACACTATTTCATGAAAAATAAATATATTTTATTAAATTTTTCATTGATAAGGGCATAAAATATAATTTATTTGATTTAGGATTAGACGTCAAATCATATACCATTTATTTTCTTGAAGATTCGAATGTGTATTATCATATTTATTTTTTTGAATTTGATCTACAAATTTTCCAAAACAATACATTTTTATTTTCATACCCAGATGCAATTCAAAAACATAATTATTATTCTCTAAGTCCACCAACTTTAAAAGTATGAATGATTTTTGTTTCTTAACATTTTTGTGCTTCCTATTATGCCACTTATAACAAAGTTATACTTATACCATAATTAGTTAGGGTCAATTTTGTAATAACAAAAATGAAAATAAGAAATTAAAATAGCTTAATAATATAGTTTAAATATCAAATATCTTTTCATGTGCTATATTTATACTAATGTGAGTGTTTATTTTCTTCTTATTTTTTTTCTACATATTGAAATTTTCGATGTAATTTAATTTGTATAACACTGCATTTGAAGAGCTTTTTAATGATTTGTTATGAGCATATATATGTAAAAATTTATTTTAAAATAAATTATTTTATTTGAAGTTAAACATTAGATACCTAAAGTAGTTCCAAACTTTAAATTAGTTCTCATATAATTTTTATCACGTAAATTGCACAAATATGAAAATATAATAATGTAAACTCAAACTAATTATTATTAATATTATGTTATATTAAAAGTATGATAATATTTTCATATATTATAACCTATTTCGAAAGTCGAAGTTTATTTTCTCAAATTCTTAAATAAAACGTATTTCATACAAAACTCATAATAAAGTTTTTTAGTGACATATCATAAATAGTAAGTGAACGTCATCATGTTAATATGATTATTTAGAAATACCAAAATAAAAAAATAAAAAAAATATTGACTGATTACATACGTGATAAGTGATAAAGTGAAATCATAGTCAATTATATAAAAAAAACATAAAACATAATAAGTTAATAAATGATAATGTATGTTACTTATTTTTTAGTATCTTTTTTTTTTTTTTTGATATGTAATAAATAAATTAAGGACAAGAAATAAACGAGTCTACAAGAGGGTGTCCCCATCACCAAAACAAACCAGGGGGATAAGATCAGGAGGAACAATCCCATCCCAATTAGAGCAACAAGTCCATTTAGCAAGAGAATGGGCAACAAAATTTGAATTACGGCCAAAACATATTTAAAGCGCCATTTCGGCCATAATCCGCTGAACTTTTTGATTTCTTCGATTACCACCTTAGCAGTCCAATGCACGAGGCAAGAGTCACTAACGATGAAGGAGATGGCGTCGAGGGAGTCAGCTTCAAAAATAGCATTTTTAATTCTTGCAGAGCTAAGGATTTTGCAAGCTTCCAAAATTGCAAGAGCTTCGGCTGCAAGGGCGTCAAGACAGACATGAGCTGTAGAGTGGGCAAGCAAAATGGAGCCGTTGGAGTTTCGGATAATGCAGCTAGAGTGTGCAGTCCAATCATCAAATGAAGAATCAGTATTAATCTTTAGCCAATCAAAAGGAGGAGGAATCCATGACAGGTTGGGTGAAGATTTAGCACTGGTGTGGGAGGTGATTTGACTTTTCCAATGGCTATTAGCACTCTGGTTTGCTTTCCTAGAGAGAACTCCTTGACGGGGGTATTGTAGAAATGATCCATTCTGAAATTCCATTTAGAACAAAACCATGCCTGATGAATAAAAGGGCAGTTAACAAAAAGATGGTCAGCACTTTCAACACAATTATCACAGAAAAGGCAATCAAGGTTGCTTGATTGGAAAAGACAGTTAAACTTAGATTTGGTGGGAAGAATATCATTAATAATCCGCCAAAAAAGTAACTTGTACCTATTGTGAAGCTTGAATTCCAAAGATTTTTCCAAGTGAAAGATTGGTGAGAGTTTAGGTTAAGCAATCGGCGGGATTGATCAACTAGGTAAGCACTCTTTGAGGAGAAATTCCCTGACTTGGAGGGGCTCCAGAAAAGAGTTTTTGGCAAAGCCAAATGAGAGATATGGATTTTTTTGATTTCTTTCACCACAAGATGAGGGAATGTGAGGTTGAGAAGGTCAAAATTCCAAGATAAACTCTCTTCAATAATGAGTTCTTTGACAAGTAAAGGGGAGATGGGATTTGAGTTTTGATGATTTTGGGAAGGTTTAAAGCCAGGCAGTGAGGTGATCCAAGGGTCCTGCCAAATAAGCACATCAGAGTCAGAGTTAATATGAAAACAAGCACCCTTAAGAATAAGATCTCTAGAATTTTTAATGTCAGTCCACAACCAAGAACAAGAATTAAGAGAAAGATTATCATGAAGAAAAAGCTTCCCTCTAAGGTATTTAGATTTGAGCAGGGAAACCCACAACTTGTCACTGTTGGCAGCCACATTCCAAGTGATTTTTGAGAAAAGGGCTTTGTTAAGATCAAACATTCTTCTAAAGCCAAGGCCACCACTTGATTTGGGAGAACAAATAGAGTCCCAGGTTTTCAGCATTAAGGAGTTCCCATTACAATTTTCCCCCCCACCAGAATTTTCGAAGCTTTGCATCCATCATATTGCAGATTCCCTTGGGGATTAAAGAGACATGGTGTAGGAAGGGATGGCTTGAGCAACAGCTTTGAGGAGAATTGTTCTACTAGCTTGTGAAAGGTTTTTTGATTTTCAACCACTCAGATTTGATGAAATTTTATCAAAAACATCATTAAAAGAATCTTTCCTGGACTTTGGATGGCAGAAAAGGAGACCTAAGTGTTTGGCTTTGTGGTTACACTCCTTGAAGCCAAGGGTGTTAAGAATGTCAATTTTTGATTGAGAGGGAGTGTTTTTACTGAAGTGGACCAAAGATTTATCCTTATTAGCTCATTGGCTTGACCAAATAGAGAATTTTTCCAGAACAATACTAATGCAGAGAACATCTTCAGTGGTAGCCCTACAAAAAATAACAAGATCATCAGCATATAGTAAATGAGAGATTGAAGGGCTTGTTCTGGAAATTTTTATCCATTTAAAGTGATTTAACTGTTCTTCTTTAGCAAGCATTCTAGAAAGAAGCTCTATATAAATAACAAACAGAAAAGGGGAAATTGGATCGCCCTGTCTAATTCCTCTTGAAGGCCTAAGATTGCCAAATGGAGAGCCATTAATCAAGAAAGAGAAACTAGGAGAAGAAATGCATTCCTGAATCAAATTAACAAACTGATTAGAGAAACCAAGAAGATTAAGAATTTTCAAGACAAGACTCCACTCAACTCTGTCAAATGCTTTTGTAAGATCAATTTTGATAGCCATGAAGCCTTTGGAACCGGTTTTGTGGTGAAGGTAGTGCATGACTTCATGAGATATAATAATGTTGTCATGGATATTGCTACCCAAAACAAAAGCCATTTGGAAAGGGGAGATGAATCTATTAAGATGACTTTTAAGCCTGCAAGCAAGGATTTTTGAAATAGTTTTGTAAGTAACCTTACATAAACTAATTGGCCTGAATTGATCAACTCTAGAGGCTTTTTTGCTTTTTGGTATAAGAGCAATGAAGGTGCAATTTAGAGCTTTGAGCAAATGGCCAGTTTTGAAAAAGTGTTGAATAGCTTCAATCAAAGCCTTTTTTGTGGTTTTCCAGAAATTTTTGAAAAAAGTGGAAGGGAGACCATGAGGTCCTGGACTCTTGTTTGTAGCAAAGGAGAAGGGGATTTTTTTTATAAGAGCATGAGAAGGAATCTCACAAAGATCAATATTATCATTACTATTCAAAATGGAGGGAAAAAGATTCTCCAGATCAACAGGGAAAGGGGGGTGGCTTGGATTAAACTCAGAAGTGAAAAGATTAGAATAAATTTCCATAAAACAATTTCCAATGCTATTTCTTTCAAAGAAAATCAGATTATTCATGCTTTTGATGGATGGAATTCTATTATTTCTAGCATGCAAAATTGTAGATAAATGAAAATACTTGGTATTGGCATCTCCGTCTTTGAGCCATTTGTCCTTCGATCTTTGCCACCAAAATGTTTCAACTCTAGCCAGCCATACATCAAGTTCAACCTGGAGAGCTTCATCAATAGCTATATTGTTAGCAGATTTATCCAAATTTTGAACAAATTCAATATGAATTTTCAGCTCCTTTATTTTTTTATGGCAATTTCCAAAATGATTGGTATTCCAGAGCTTTAGAGCATTTTTCACATTTTGAATTATGGAGTGGAGTTTAAAAGAGGGAGAGCCAGTAACTTGTTGGTTCCAACCAGTGTGCACTGTATCAAAACAAGATTTATCATCCAACCACATGGATTCGAATCTAAAAGGTTTTGGAGGGTTTGAATCAATAGAAGTATTGAGGAGAAGGGGATTGTGATCGAAGGATATGGCCGGTCGACGGAGAATGATAGCATGGGGAAAGAGAGTGAGCCATTGGGAATTGCCAACCCCTCTGTCAATTCCAGGTGAATGGAGAACCATGGAATCCTAGATCAATAAGCCCAAAGGCAGTGCGAGCATGATATATCATTGTATGATTTTCTCTATAGAATATGGACTAATTTAAGTCCATACAAATAAAACATAATTTTGAATCTATGGAAGGATTGGATTATCTTATTAATGTATAAGGACAAATTTAACTTTCATTCCTTAAAATCTCGTGGTATGGATATTATGTTAATTACATGAAATAGCTCGTCTTTTCTTTTATGGTTTATGTGATATTAATTCATTATTTTGGATAATGAAATAATTTATGCTATGATATAGTACGTTCAAACTTGATGTTTATTATTATGCTCATGTGTACGTTATAGTGTAATGATGAGGTATGTTTGGCCTATTACTTCTTTCTACGGTTAAATAGTATAAAAGTCATGTTCACGGCTCAAACCTTATGTTTATACATGTTAAATTCATGCTATTGTGAAATTAAAAGCATGATTGAAATGAAATGGAAAGAAAGAGAAGCTCAATTTAGAAGGAGCACATGAGCAGTGTATGCCAAAAGAATGTTAAAGAACATCGAACCATTCGATCAATATTATTTTTGGATATCATGTTAATAAAACATTGATATAAATTGTGAACAATGGAGATCGGGTTTTGAAAACCTAAATATGTAATATGTGATTAAACAGCAAGTGCTGCTTTTGAACGGAAAAACTTCAGCAACCTACTCGACAGCTTGTTTCAAAGAATTCAATTGTTGGATAGTGCTGAATTTTTGAACAGCATATTGAGGACATACAGTCCTACGTTATGAACGGTTAATATTACAATTTGAACATTCTAATTTTAATTTTGATTAGTGGATATCAACCACGATTTGGAGGTATTATATTCTCTTGTTTATTGACAAGATTAATGTATCTAAAAAAAATTATCTTTTGGGTTTTCTTGAGATAAAGAAATACAATGCTTCTGCAATTAAATCATATCGGTGATTTAAATTAAAGGAGAAACGTATTTTGTTGCATTGTGTATCCCGACTAATGAAATAAAAATAAAGATTTCAAAACATTTAAATGCTATGTGAATAAAAAACCAACTTTGACAAATGAATTAAAAATGGGTACTCAAACTCTTGGAAAATTTTTATGGATATCATATTGATAAATTCTAGAATACATACTCTAAAGTTTGCGGGGGAAATTTGATATCTCGAGTTAACTAAATTATTGAATTTTAAGACATATGGGGGTGTTTTAGGCCAAGAAATAAGAACCTAAGTTTAAAGGCTTAAAATACATAAGTGCGTATTTATTGAATATGCAAATAGTAATTGTGCACAATATAGACACTCTTTATTCAAAATTATATTGTATTTTCTTGTAAAGAAAGAAAATAAATAACTTCTAAATAAAAGAAATTATAAATATGGGCAAGAGGTAAGACATTAAAGTGATGAACAATAAAGCTAAGATATGTGCAAGTTGTTCTATTAATGTGATGAACAACCAAGATGACCAATAAAAAAATCAATTCTTTTGACTTTGATTTGATTTTATAACTTATGAGTTATAAATGGAATAATGACAATTAATGAAACATTGTCGACATTGGATGAATGTACTTGGAAGTTAGTTTGCCTTTTTCCAAGTAGTAAACCATTAAGGTTTAGATGGTTTTTTCAAAAGAAGGATTAAAAGTGTTGTCCTATATAGCTACGTTAGCAGCTATAGAAAATATTGATGATTTAGAACACGATATTGAAACTCGTTAAGTCATTGTAAAGTAATATATGATAAAATTGTGTTATCAAATAATTCTTGTATTAACGAGTATGACAAGTGTGTTTAAATTAGAAGATGACGTTTATAATCATGAGATCATTGTCATGATAGTATCTTGAACATTGAGAAAATATCGATAAAATGGTTTGATATGAAATATATGGGTCTAGACGATGTAATGTTATAGATTAAATTCACCAAGACAAATGTAGTCTTATTGAAAGTCTCATGTTGAGATAATACTAGATAATTGATCAAGTTGTTTAAATACCAAGTATTTACTTTGCCAAAAATAATGATGAATAATGGTTTAATTACAAATTTTTTTGCATAGTTTGACAGTATAATGAACTGCAAACTAGTAGATATGTAATCTGATAAAACATAATCATTCAATGATATTATAAGGGTTCTTAGGTAATCTAAGTATTGCCTTAAAATGGATTCCATTAAAGAAATCTCAATTGTATTAGAAAAGTACATTGGACATATGAGTCCACTAAGATTATGTAACTTGGAAATCCTCAAAGAAAAATGAATAGCTCGATTCAAGGTGAAATTTGAATATATAGTTTTAGATAAAGTTAGAAAAGAAGTTGAATAAACTTTATAAAATTGTTAGAGGATGTTCCTTGTTGGACCGAATCAGTGATAAAATTGTTGGAGGATGTTCCTTGTTGGACTGAGTCAATGCCTGCAATTATAATAAGTTTCAATAGAGAATCGGTTATGAGAAAGACACAAACGACATGTATAATGGCAAATATCGACACATTTGTCATACACATAAGACCATGTTTGGCAATTCATCTCAACATAAATAATTAACATAGATTATGAAAATCAATGGTTAATAGCGGATCCGCTACGAAAAGTCAAACATATCAAACACCTTGCATGTGTAGGAGAGTGAGATTAAACCCACAAATTAATAATTTTTATAGTGGTAATTATATATAACTGGTAACACAACCATGATGACTGGATCCCAAGAACTGGTTCAAAAAGGACAACTAAGCTATGGAAATTCAGTGATGCACTAAGGAGTATATATTCTATGGAATTATATATTTCCAACTCATTCCAGTGGTAAACATTTAGGGAAAGCTTTTAATAATTCCAAAACCTTGAAAAAAATGATGAAGTATTGGCACGATACCTTTAATAGGACATCACCAATCTAAATGTAGAAGTGTGAGCCTCTTCAAAATGACAAACACTTATGAATCCAAGATGTGCTCCAGGACCAAAATGGACACAACCATAAAAACTGATGAAATGTGAGAAAACTATTGTGTGGATATCATTGTCTTTGTTTACACAAAAGACGGACAGTTCAAAACATCGCATCACGTTCACTAATTAGCCAAGTAAATCTGATGGTATATCATTAAGGAAGGTTCAAAGCTATAAGCTACCTATCCGGAAAAATTACAGTTTTATGTCCCTAAACTTTACCACTAAAATGATTTATGTCCTGAAATATTTTAATCCACGAAATAAGTCCTCGAACTTGCCACTTTTGATCAATTTATGTTATGCCGTTACATCATCAACAAACTTGGACGGAAATAGCACGTGTGGCTTACGTGACGTCTATCTGGCCGTTAAATGTGGCGTGGAATAACATATGGCATTGAAATGTTGACCTAGCAAACAAATGTACTAATTTTCCCTCACATTTCTACCCCACTCTCCCAAATCACACTTCACGGTTCATCTCATAAACCCTAGCCATCCAATTCCAAAATATCTTTCAATCTCCTCAATACACTCTCAAATTTCCATTCCGATCTACATTCTTGGTCGAATCCATGCCAAACTCGAAGTCATTCAACCCATGAAAAGTCCAGACTTTCTTACATTTCAAGAGTTCTTCCCTTCAAGACGCCGCGCTGCTTTGGGTGAAGTCAAAAATACCACACACCTCCCGGTATCCCCAAATCAAAGTTGAAATATATTAACTTTGAAGAAACTTACTCAAAATCAAAAATTGTTGCTCGATTCTGATGTCCCAGCTCCACAAATGTTCGAAACTCTGCGAAATTAGGGTTGGGCAATCTTGTTGCGGAATTTCACCTCAGTCTTAAGCTTCCTATAGGTAATTTGGGGGTAGGGTTTCTGCTTTTTGTTTCAATACATTTTGTTGTAATGAAACATGAGTGTTGGTGAGATTGAAATAAAGGAAGAGAGTTACGTGTCACTCTCCACGTCTTGTTATTTCGCCAGATCGATGTAGGTAGTTATTCCACGTCATATTTAACGGCCAGATAGACGTCACGAGAGCCACACGTGCTATTTTCGTCAGTGTTCTAAATATCGGTCGTGGCGGTCGATATATCGGCCGCCATATCGGTATCGGTTATAAACCTTTACGATTTTGTTGAGGCGGTTTGGAATATCGGTTTTTTACGGCGAGGCGGTTTGCGGCGGTTTTTTGGCGGGTCAAACCGATATATCGGTCAACAAATCGGTTTTTTTTTTTTTTTTTTTTTAATTTAAATTAAAATGAAAGTTTGTTTTGATTCTTTGTTTTTCTCCAATTTTTTCAACTTCCAAAACCAAACCAAGTACTACCCCGCAATTTATGCTTTGTTGTGTTTATATTAATTATTGATGCGAAAGACTTGCGTAGTATTTGTATTTCGTAAGAATCTTTTATTATATTATGATCTTATTATTTTTAAAGTTTTGTTATTTATTGAGTAATTATAATTATATAATAACATATGAATGATAGGACAAAATTATGTTTAAATATTCTTTTATATATATTTTGAGTATTTACAAATATTTTTTTAGAAATATATTACACTAAATTTAAAAACCGATATATTTCCGATTTATCTCCGATAAATCACCGCCGCGCCGATTTATCGTGTGGCGGTCCCAAACCGCCACGTACCCGATAACCGCCTTTTAGAACCTTGATTTTCGTCGAAGTTGGCTGACGATGTTAACGGCCTAACGTAAATTGATCAAAAGTGGCAAGTTTTAGGACATGTTTCGTGGATTGAAATATTTGAGGACATAAATCGTTTTAGTGGTAAAGTTTAGGGACATAAAGTGTAATTTTCCCCTACCTATCCCAGTGCAATAGTTCCAATTGAACTCTCGATACAATCTATCATTTTTCGTTAATTTCATTCATGTGAGGGGTTGTGGAAAATTTTATTGAAATAAAATTAGGGTAAATTACACCCACACCCCTGTGGTATGCTTAAATAATTTTAAGGTCTTATGGTATCAATAATTACACTCACCCCCTGAAACATAGTTAGAACTCTATTGTAATAACGTATCCAATGCATTATCCCATTAGAGTTTATAACTACGTTTCAAGGGGGTGAGTGTAATTATCGATACCATAGGGACCTTAAAGTTATTTAAGCATACCTCAGGGGTGTGGGTGTAACCATAAAATTATTTTAATATGAATGAAAAATAAATTTTGGAAAGATGTTTAAACAACTATTCGGGTGAGTAGGTATTTGACATTTATGAAAAGGTGCCTTTTCAATAGTTCATTTTCCTAAAGGTTGTGTTTTTTGGTCACAACATTAGAACATGTATAAATTAAACCCTCATGAATCAACCTAACAATATATATACAATAAATTCCATAATTGTTTTTATGGAACTCTTCTTTCTTTATAGCCCAAGAATATTCTTCGTAGAATAGTTTCTTCCGTATTAGATCTGAAAGTTTGAGACACTAAGTGATGTTTGTTGTACTCGAAAATTTGAGTGTTCATATTACGATTTTAGCCGCTGTATCTTGGGAGACGATTGTCAAATAAATGTAAGAACCGTAGTGGGGCAATTTCATCTTAAGGAAATAGCTTACTCGCATCGGCTAATCTTTTCGTATTTTTCACCAACTAATTTATCCGACCATTTTGATAAATTCACATGTTACATGGGTTCATGGTAACATGAATACATATTGTTATGATTGGAACTAGTGATTAATGTGGAATAATTATACTTTTAGTCCCTATACTTGTCGCCTAAAATGATTTTAGTACTCAAACTTCGCCTCTACGAATTTAGTCCTCAAACTTACAACTTTTTGACAGTCTTCGTTCGGCCATCAAGTTTCCCGATTAACTTGGACAAAATTGTCACGTGCGTCGCATGTGACGTTCCTCTAACAGTCAAAATCAACCTGGAACACATACCCAATCCATTTGAAAGTCTAAACATGAGATGGTGTGGCACAATATTTTCTCCTAGTATTTGTATCTCCAAAATCCCTAATTCTCCATAATTCCCTATAAACCTCCTCCTATTTTCGTGAAATTTGATTATTATACATCTCTTTGGGCTTTAGATCCTTGAGCCATGGATATGGAGAGATCATTTAACTAGGTGAAAACGGCATCATAGGTTTAAACATTTGGAGTGAAGATGAAGTAACAGAGGATGAACCCTCCTCTTGTATTTGCATAAAAGACATAAAATTTCTATGAAAAACAGATAACACTTAAAGACAGGCACCTCTTTTTTCCATTGAACTAAATTGAAATTAACATTCCGAGAATCACGAATGAATCAAACCAAAAAATAACTATAGCATGAAACAGAAGACACGGTAAGCACTTGCAAAATTATGGGAAATTAGGGTTTTTGGGATACAAATAAGGGGAGAGATAATGTGTCACTCCACCTTATGTCTAGACTGTCAAATGGACTGAGAGAGTGTGTCAACTCGTGCGGTGCAAGTGACAACTCCATCCAAGTTAAATGAAAAACTTGAGCCCAACCAAAGTGTAAAAAAATTATAAGTTTGAGGACTAAGTTTGTGGAAAAAATTGATCGCTAAAATAAATTTAGGTTGGAAGTATAGATACAAAAAATATAACTATCTCGATTAATATTATATGTTTGATCTACTTTTATACACATATGGAGTGAATTTTCATATTAGGTTGCACAACAGTTGAACGTCGCGTGCAATAACTTTGTGTTCTGGTTAGTAAGCATGAATTAATAAATGCATAGCTGCTATAATTGTTGGGAATCTAGCATGCATACACAGTGGAAGTTTAAATTTTTTCTATCATGCGAATTTTATGAACATAAATTCATCAAACAAGTCATACTCTATTAGCATGCATAATTATGTGTTTATTTTAACTCAAATAAAATCATGCAAATCATGTAGTCAAGTAATCATAATTAATCTACTTAATAAAACGAGATTGGATTACTTACTCGTTGAATGTAAGCTTCTTAGAACGTAGTCTCAGTGGTTTCACCGAAGTCCTTAGTTGAGATATTCCACGCTAATCTTCTTCGTCGGAGTTGGATTTCACCTATTAATCCACCAATAGCTTGCAATAGAAAACCATTGGTTAAATTAAATAGGTGAAATAAATGGAAGAAGAAAATGAAGGAAAAAGGACTTCCAGCAACAACCATGACGACGCACAGTGGTGGCAATACTGCGACAACATCGGGAAGGGTGAGAGGGGGGCGGCCGAAAAAGAGAGAAAGAAGAGAGCTTGTTGTTGTGTTGTTTTTTGTGTATGTTTTTCTCTCTACCCTAAGCCTCTTATTTATAGAGTTATTTGACTTATAGGTCAAGTCTTCTACTCGACCTAAAATTCAAGTAGCTACATTAGGAATCTTCTAGAACTCATACTTAGGTTCCTAATAACTCTCATATGGCAACTCGGAAAAATATAACAATTATATATTCGTGAGGATATAATCTACTCGTCATTTCGAGTACTATACTGCATTTTTAAAATTTCCACTTTTGTAAACTTATCAAATTAGAAATCCAAATTGGAAAAAAATCTCAATTTAGAAAGTCCACTTGAACTCTATTAAAATGCTTTCCTCTTATTCTTCTAACTCATAATCAACTATTGCGAAATTTAGATTGAATCATATTGAACTCCGATTTAGCTAAGATCAACTAATTACTCTTAGTTCACCATATTAAGAAATCATCTCGTATGACCCTCAATGGTTCAAGTATAAGCTAGTCATGAGCCCACAACTCTTTGTGATTAGAGTAATCATTTATTCGATTACGGACTCGTCCCAATTGTCCCGATTAAGAATAAAACACATTTTAATCTTCATCGTCGATGATATCGGTTAATGCCCAACGAACCATGATTGATGGCTAGCAACTACGTGTCATGATCCTTATATATAAATGAAGTGCCGCGTGCAAGAACCATAAATTATAGTTTGTGTACAGTACGTCCCTTTGACAAAACATATATTCGGGTCAACCCTTTTGAATCTTTATTTTTGGATGTTTCGATTTTGCTTCCGCGTAAGTTATTTGGGTCCCGTAACAAGTTCTACGGGGTTGGTATCAGAGCCAACATCCAAAACATGTTCGCCTATCTTTAAGTTTATTGTTGTGTCATCTAGTCTATCTCATCTTTTTCTTGAGTTTTGTTGTCTAGAGTCTTCGTAAACAAAAAAAAAAAAAAAAAAATCAAAATTTATTTTTTGTTTGAAGTTTCTTAGAGTCTAAGTTAGTTCGTCTGAGTCAATTAAACAAAAAAAAATGAAAAATAAAAAATAAAAAATAAAAGAATACTTTGATCGTGTCTGAGAAGGTCGGTAATAAAGGAGAAAGAATTGAACAACGTAGGATGTCGTCAATAGAAAAACGCTTCCAGGAACTCCAAGATCGGATGGAAGGAAATGTTACCCAACTAAAGGAACTACGCAAAGATCAACATGTTCGAGGGCCATACGTACAACGTGATGTTCACCAACCTGTTGTACCTCATCGTGATAAGGAGGTATATAGTGATGGAAGATATGGTGTGACAGCTGCAACACCAGGAGATGTTAATATGCGGCGAGGGGTTCAGTTCGATCGACCAAGACGAGGTCATTATGAGTATTACGAGCGAGAGTTGGTTGATCATCCTAGATCATCTAAGTCCGCAGTTCATTCATCCCATGCCAATAAGTTAGAAAAAAGAAGATCGTCGAGTCGAAAATCACGGTGGAGGTTTTCATCAAACCGGGATAGGGAATCAATACCAAGAAAGGCACATTCGATCCTCCATATGAGCCTAAAGAAAGAGGTTATTATTCTTCTCAATCTCATTCAATTTATGATACTAAATGCTTTTGGTGTTTGGATTTTGGGCATGCTGCTTCAGATTGTTTGAACAAGCCATTCATGAATTTGTGGTCGGACTACGAGGAATTGAAGAGAAAGGTGATTCTTTATCGCCACTTGAAAAGGAAGATACTCGTCAAGGATTTGAGAATGAGAACATTGTAGCCGATTTAGGAAGTGTGATGTACTAGTTGAGGTGGAGGTAACTGAGAATGTTGAGGTCGAGGTCGAAGAGGAAAAAATAGAAGGTTCGGATTCGAAGGCGAATCCTTTTGAAGAGGTGGAGAATGATATGAACCACGTCAACCATGTGACGAGACCTGATATCAATACTTCGGATATCAAATCCTGGACCGTCCAAAAAAAGGAATCAAAGGGTGGAACCGCAACCCGTTGCCTATAAAGAGGCAATAACCTTGGTATGTGAAGACGCCACAATCGATTGTGAAGATCGATTGATAAGTTGGGGTGGACAAACGGAATCATCCGATATGTTCGAAAAGTTCTGGATGACCAAACAGATATATAATC
>NW_012193036.1:112234-164707 GCF_000504015.1 Erythranthe guttata | reverse complement strand
ACCATGGATCCTACAAAGGTATATGATACAAAGTCATATTACAGGGTGTTTCTGTATTTAACCTTCAAATAATTAAGGAAACAAGCTTTAATTTTCTTTCATGTGTAGACAAAATAATTTATAATATAATTTTTAAATTATATAATTAAGAATATTATTACTTACAATTGAATCTATCATTAATATTTATGAAATAAAATATACTAAAATTAAGATAAACATTAAATTTATAACTTTAGGACATTTATGTTGAAATGGCATGGGAGACTAAACCAAATCCCATTTTCTATAAGTGGTGAAATATTATTATTTTATTATTTGGTTTAAAATTTGGTGAAATGCATGGGAGGAGACCAAAAACATTATTTTTAACCAAAAATGGTGGAAGGATAAAATTGTGTGCTACCGGTGGAAGATGAACCCATTTTTCCACAAAGAAAAAATGAAATTTGGTGAAAAAATGATAAAAGCGGTGGGAGATGCTCTAAAAAACCTCAACAATATAGTGGAAGTTAAGTGTAAATGTCTTATTTTTGTCTTGCAAATTACCCATGTTTATTTGACTCTAATTCACCCCAAATTTCACGATTGAATTCTAATTGAGCCCAAATTTCACCAATTAGTCAATTTTGACTTAAAACCGATTTTGACCATCACTACCAATGACTTTTTTTTTTCTTTTTCTTTTTGATTTTTGTTTTCTGAATTTGTTTTTAACCACCGCCGGTCTATGACGTTGACTTATTTTCTTTTTCTTTTTTTTTTCTTTTTTTTTTCTAATAACAAATCCTGAATTTTTGTCCCGCTACCGCCGTTAACAAGCATTGTTCCCGGCTGTTTGACCGCCATATAATAATATTACTGTTAACAATTAGTAATATACTTGTGTTAACACTAATATGAAATAATATTATTGTGTTGCATTTAAATATTACAATCTCAATAATATTGTCGTTAAAACAATAATATTACCGAGTTAATATTAATATTAATGTCTTGGCCTGCAATATTACTGTCTTAGATAATAATTGTTGTTAACATTGACAAAATAATATAATTGTGTTAATATTATTATCTCAAGTAATAGTACTACTGTTAATTAGCCCGGTAATATTACTTTGTTGATTGTTCAAAAATAATATTTAATATTACTGTAAATACAGTAATATTACTTTGTAAGATAGTAAGATTAATGTACTGTGTTCACAATAATCTTACGGTGTTGACAGTGTTGACCGTCAAAGGCGGAAAAAGAAAAGAATAATTAAAAACAAAAGCCAACACCGGTCAACAGCCGAAAAAAAAATCATAAATGAAAAAAACTTTCCAAAAAAAATGTTTTTAAAAAATTATGAAAATGGTGGTTAATGTGATATTTTTATTAAAATCAAGGGTCAATGTGCAATATTTTTTAAATTGGGATATAATGGATGAAATTGATGTAAATTATATTATGAGGGGTATTTTGGGCAAAATACAAGGAAATGAGCCTATTTGCGGAACCGTTTTGGATCTGGACACATGTACATTTAAGTCTGGGCCTATGGACTTATTTGCAATTTGCCCTATTTTACATTACTGAATTCGACCAATGAAATTCGCCTTGATCTGGACGTATGTGCATTAAAGTCTGAGCCTATGGGACTATGGGCTTATCTAAGTCTCTTTTGTTTTGTTTATATCATCCATAGAAAAGATAGATTTGAAAGGCAAAGGGTGTGGCTAAGGATTTACGGTCCTGAACTACGAATTTCTTGGATGAATTTGAACCTTTATGTAGCTTCGTCGATTGTGCTTATTAGAGGTGAGCAAGTCGGACCCATTAATCCGTTGAACCCGTCAAACCCGGTAAAAACTGCTCCGCCAAGACCGGACGGATAGATCCATCTATGGAGTCCATAGGCGATTAATATACCTGATGGATAAATTTTCTTTTTTAAATTAAATAATTTCCTTAATCGACTATGCTTTATAGTTGATTAATAAAACTGATACAAAAAAAAAGTTAAGAAAATGAAAAAAAATAAAAAATAAAATAACGGCTGATGACGATGATGATGTCGGTGCATGACACAATGATGATGTGGTGGGTGGGGGCAAAATTGGAAAAAATAATGGTTGAAAATTGGATGAGCTTTTCTCAAATGAAACAAATATTTTGGGTCTTTCTCCATTAAAACAAATAACGTAGGGTTTTCTCAAATAACCCCTTAATAAAAATGTCGTCCCACCACGGTACCACCACCATGTGGGGATAAAAAGGAGGAGGAGATATCAGTTTCAAAATAAGCACCTAATTAACTTCGAATTCTTGTCCTTTTTCAACGGTTTATGTATTTGAATTTCTTTTTTGGAAGATAATATAGACAACTAATTTGATTATCTATTATACATACACAACAAACCTAGTACGTATGCTAAGCAGAAATATTTTACCACCTATATTGCCGGCATTTTTTTTCATTCATAATGAAGATACACATGTTCTTTGTTTCACATGGTGGACCTAGTTAATGGTTAGATTATGTATTTCCATTCATAATGATCGTGGTATCTAGTGCTTTGAAGGAGAACATGTGCGCTAAACTTGATTTTTCGGAATTGGGTGAGAAATTGAAAGTCGGAATTAGACGCACAACCAAACTGGTCAGAATTAGACGATGGAACATTGAAGACCGATGATTAGGTTCAGGGATTTGTTAGTATTCTGGTAAGTATCGCGTTAGGATTAGGAGTCTAATTGTTGTTGTAATTGAATAATAGTTTTGGGAATTAATAGCAAGCACCACGTGCGTTGCACGTGTGATTACGTATGATTTTACTTAATATATAACTTATTATTAATTAATAAAAGTTACATACTATATTTAAAAAAAACAAATATTTTTAAATAAAATTAAATAAGTACAAAACTTCATGTTCTACTTATGTTTCAAAACGTATAATGAAAAAAAATTATTCTAAAATTTATATCAATAAGAATATAAAATCAAAAGCAATGACTCAAAACAAATTGTTATATATATCAATTCATGCATGAAAAATGCGCCCAGTAAAAATTCTCTTATTTTGTTGTGATAGTTGATAATTTTCATTATCTTGAATTTCTCTACATAATTATTTTTGAAACAATTAAATTTTTTTTTTTCGTCTCGCATGTTGTGATCACTCTGGTCAAATTTACCAACAATTTTCTTAAAAAAAAATGTAAATTTACTACATCAGGCCCCTGATATTTTGTGTAATTACAGGTAGACTGCCTCTAATTTGAAAAATGCATATCTCCTTCGAATTTGGGTAATAGCTAAGACTTAACTCATTTCATCATTTACTTCTTTTTAAATTATACTTTTACCTCTCACCAAATGTTGAGTAAACTATATTGACATCCCTTCGGTCTAATTATACTTTTATCATCCACGTCTATTACTTAAATTTTTTTCTTTATTTTCATAATTTTTTTTATCATATTGATAATTGAGTTACAGTATAATATGTATAAAATTTACTTATGTAAAACAACAAGACTAATTATTAAGTACTACATATGTCCCATATTATTTGTTTTTTGGGGGCTTTTTTGTCCTATTTGTCAGTTAGTTGTATTTTTTTCAATTTTGCCCCTTATCAATCTTAACTAGTTAACTAGTAATTCACCCGTGCGATGCACGAAGATTAATTCAAAAACTTAAAATGAGTTAATGTAGAAATCCAACGAATAAAAAATATGTCAAGAATGTAAAGAATAATACCATTAATTTGTGCAGGATACATTCTGTATCCGACAAAATAAAATCGTCTATGAACTAGCTAAGAAAAATTATATTGCTCCAAGACCTAATATATATATATATATATATATATATATATATATATATATATATATATATATATATATATATATATATATATATTTATCCAGCACTATCTGTTCAAGTATGAGGTGATTTCAATGAATAACTCCTCACAGCAAGGTATTGTGAGGCCACCCATCGGATGATGAAATCTGAATTCTTCTTCGGATTGGCATAGCAATTCTTCAAACGAAGGATGATTCAAATACGACAATGGAATAACAAAGCGCTTCTTTTGATCACTCTCCCCAACATAAACGACCAAATGCCCTTTTGGAACTTCAGTTGATCTTCTTTCGTTGGATAAAGATCGTCTTAGCATTTGACGGATTGCCATTGTTGTATAAACTGACTCTTTTTTAATTAGTTCAAATCAACAATTTCCTATGAAGTATTGTGATTTAAGAAAGATGAAAAAACTATAATATTTTTCAGAAGTTGTTATTTGTAAATCAAGAAATGGTGTTGTATATATAGGCTAGCAAGAATTGATATATCCTTGAGAAATTTAGATAAGAGTGGTTAACATAGAAAGTGGATATGTGGTACTCGATGAAACTTGGAAAACATAGGCAAATGTAGTCACATGGTTTTGTCTTTGAATCATTATAAAGATTTTTAGGCAACAATTTGTGATCGAAAACTTTGTATCGTACTAACTATGGCAACATGTCCCTTAGATGACCATATGCATTTATATGCATATATAATTTAGATGAATGGGCTTCACTTATTGAATTTGTGGTTAATAGACAATTCGAATAGGGGTCGTATAACGGGCCAAACATACTCGAAAATGGAAGATCATATGTAATTGTCTGCCAATCAATTAGCTAGCTGTTATAATCACACATCAAACTTAGTTACGTAACAAAATATATAAGATAACATGGCCTTAAACGATCTAGTACATGTCATAATAATCAGACTATGAGAGAGTTTTGTATATTGTTAGTTGTTACATACAACTTGAGCTGTTTGTTATCATATGTTGTAGGATCATTATTTAAGGGCCATGTTGTTGGTGGAATACGACATTTTCGACCACACAAATTATTATTTTGAAAGACAAATCCCTGTGATTTCATATGAGTATGTTTCTTGGAGTTTCATACAGCACCACATTTATGCTTACCACACTTATCTACATTATATCTTTATAGCCTATATATACAACACCATTCTTGATTACAAACAACAAGAAGTCCTGAAAATACTCTAGCTTTCTCAGCTTTCACTTATTTAAAATACTTCCTAAAGGAGCTTTTTTTTTTAATTATAAAAGAAAGAAAAGATGGCAATCCGCCAAATTTTGAGACGATCTTTATCCAGCGAAAGAAAATCAACTGAAGTTCCAAAGGGTCATTTGGCAGTGTATGTTGGGGAGAGTGAAAAGAAGCGTTTCGTAATTCCATTATCGTATTTGAACCACCCTTCGTTTCAAGATTTGCTGTGCCGAGCTGAAGAAGAATTTGGATTCCATCATCCAATGGGTGGACTAACCATTCCTTGCAGTGAAGATCTATTTGTTGATTTAACCTCTCATTTGAGCAGAACATGATCTATATAGGTTTAGGAGGAACACAATTTTGTAAAATTAGTTCTTGTTTCATGAAAAGAAATGTATAGAAACGCAAAAGTACAGTATATACTGTCCTTTAAGCCCTTTTAAGATGCCAAAACATTGTTTGATTGAATTTGATAATACTAATTTTATATGAACTCAACGATTCAAATCAATCTTCTGTCGATAATACTATATTGTATAACAATTCACAATAATAAGTAACCTATATCAGAAGCACAATAAAAAAAAGCTGTAGTATAAATGAATTTACTTGTGTTATTTAATCACGTCAAATATCCCACAAATCAAAATTTCCATATATCTAGCCATGTTTAACCAAGTTCCATATATTCTTTCAGTGCTAAAAACATGCAAAAATATAACATTCCTTTATATGCACTCTCAACTCACATTTCGCAGTGTTTCTACTTATCAACATATGCATTTGTTGTGATCAGGATAAAGAGCTTATGATGATAAGAACTTCAAGATAGGTAAGGCATTCACATATCAAAATGGCTTAGAATATAAAAAAAACATTTATAGGTAATACCAGTAATTTGTTCAGAATACAATTTGTACCCGACAAAGTCTTCGTGTAGAAAAAAAATAAAGCAATGTCCACGAAGTGGCTAAGTATCTTCTGTCTGTACAAAAAGAAAACAAAAATTCTTCTGCGTATATATTATGCTCTACTCAAGTGAGATGTGAGGTCGATGAATAACTCCTCCGTGCACGGAATTGTGAGTCCACCCATCGGATGATGGAATTCGAATTCTTCTTCATGTGTTTACTAACATAGCGAACTATTCTTTCGCCTTTTTTACTAACATGTTCTTTTGGCATGTATAGCACAAGTTTCTGACCAACCATCTTTATTATTTTATGTTCAAGGGCTATATCTATTTTACCAATAAGTCCATCACTTTAACATGCATTATAAACAAATGCAAAATTAATGCTTATGACAAAATTACCCCCAACCCTTAAAATCCAATTCATAATTGTAACTCAATTTAACTTCAATTTCATCAATTTTGACTTTTTTCCCTTTTTTTATCCTACCGGTTTTCGGCGTTGATTTTTTTTCCTATCCATTTTTTTTACGCCCGCCGCTGAACGTTGATTTTTATTCTACTGTCGTTAACAATATTTATACTATTGTTAATAGTACAATTACTATAAACACAATAATACTACTGTCAACCACATCAATATTATTATTTTTTTGCCTTTTTTATTTTGTTTGATTTGTTGACCAGTCATCCTATTAATATTACTGTTGTTGACGGTAAAATTACTGTAAACACAATAATATTACTATCAACCATATTAATATTAATTTTTCTTGGCCTTTTTTATTTTGTTTGATTTGTTGACCGATTAACGTAATAATATCACTGTCTACTATAATAATATTACTGTGGTTGGCGGTAATATTACGATCGTTACAGTAATATTACTGTGGTTGACAGTAATATTATTGTCAACCACATCAATATTAATTGTTTGGCCTTTTCTTATGTTTGCCTTTGTTGAACCGGTCAACATATTAATATTATTCTATTACACGATAATAGTGATTTTGGTTGTGTTAATATCATTGTGCTAGAGAGTAATATGACAATATTACTTTGTTACTATAGTAGTAATATTACTGTTTAAAAACGCAAAAAAATATTGAAGAAAAGAAAATTTTCAATAAATTTCAAAAAAAAAATAAAGAAAAGAAATCAACGCCGGAGACGGGCGAACAACGACGACGACGGGCGAAATTGTAGTCAAAATTGGGCTAGGGATCAAAATTGAATGATTGGTGAAATTTGGGGTCACATTGAAGTTAAATTGAATTAAATGATGAAAAAGAGCATATTAAAATGTGAGGGGTATTTCAGTCTTTTACACACCTTTGGACATTGTCTGGATTATTTTGTAATAGAGTTTTTTGTTTGGACCTCTCTATTAATAAGTAGTCCATGATGGGCTTCTTTGTACTAGACCCTAATTAAAATTTACTTAAATCTAATTTGGTTGTGAAACGATTTTCAAATTAACTTTTGACTGACGAATTTAATATAAATTTTACCAAGCACCGAGAAATTAATTATTTTTTCTCGGAAGCAGAATGCTTAACACACATTAACTAATATGGGTTTTGTAGATGCTACATTCGGTGAGATACAATGAGTGATTCTACATCATTGATCTACCTATAATAGCACACACCCATATGAATGTTTTTCACTAAGAGTAGCATCTCATAGACCATTAATATGAATTCCACGTAAGAGAGTAACATTAATATTATCTCTCAAACTTGTCTTATAGTATCGTAAGAAAATTGCTTTTTTTAGAAACATAAGAAAATTGTTTAAGAGATGATAATACATTTTTATCCCTAAACATTGCCACAAACGATTTATGTCCTCAAACTTTTTCATCCACGCAATATGTCCTTAAACTTGCCACTTTTTAACAATTTATGTCACGCCGTCAACTACGTCAGCCAACTTGGACTGAAATATCACGCATGACACACCTGATGTTGACCTGGCTATTTAAAGTCGATGTGACTTACACCCTAAGTCAATCTGGCCGAAAAACATAACGAGTGACATATGACAGTCACATACCGATGACACACCAATTAGTTGATCTAAACTCAATTACCAAATTTCTAACTCACTCAAATCCCCAATTTCGATTCTCATTTCTCACTTTCTTCATCCCATAAACCCTAACCATCCAATTCCAAAATATTTTTTCATAGCGTAAATCCACTCCCAAATTTCCAATCAAATTCCATTCCTCTTCGGAATCGTACGAAATTCGAAGTCATAAACCAATAAAAATCCAAAGTCTAACATTGCTAGAGTTGTTCGACCGATGGTGCTGTGCACAGAGTCCTACTGCTTTGGGCGCTTTTATGAGATGAAAATGTCAAGAATTTGCTATTTTACTCATATTCTACACCACAAAATACAATTTGATATAAAAGTGAAAATTACAGTTTATGTCCTTAAACTTTACCGCTAAAACGATTTATGTTCTCAAATATTTTAATCCACGAAATATGTCCTCAAACTTGTCACTTTTGATCACTTTATGTTCTGCCGTTAACGTCGGCAGCTAACTTCGACGGAAATAGCATGCGTGGCTCACGTGACGTCTATGTGGCCGTTAAATGTGACGTGGAATAATATATTGAATATTAAATGTTGACGTGGCACAAGAATATACTAATTTCCTCTAACTCACTCTCCCAAATCTCAAATCACGTTTCATTCCCATTCCCAAATTTTCAATCCAATTTGCATTCTTTCTCGAACCCATACTAAAATCGAAGTCATAAACCCATAAAAAATCAAAACATTCTCACATTTGAAGAGTTTTTCCCTTCTCAAAGAACAGCAGATTTACGTGCAAAAGATTTTAGAGGAAGCTTTAATTCTTCTCCCAACTCCGTCTCTAGAACGTTGGGGTCGTGTGATTTTTCACTTGTTGATGCTTGTGCCCCTTGTGGTCTCGATGAAGCGAGCACAAGGATGGTGAAGATGGCACAAATTCTACCCAACTCAGCAGTTTCAGAACCTGCCCAGAAGGTGTTTGACAAAATGTCTGAGCCAATTCCGAAAAAAAAAACATGCAGCACTTGTCAAAGCTGCATATAATTCTTTTCTCGCCAAGAATAGAGTGCCCAAGAACGGATTCTAGCTCCCCGACTTCCCCAACGAAGTGGAAGAATACATGATATTTTAGCCCGAAGATGAAAGTGAAATCGAGGAAACATTCGGCATTTGTTTATTGGGCTATTTTGCTGGTAAAACACCACGAAAAATGGCCATGGATTCACAGGTGATTCTGCTATTTTCGAATTTCACCTCAATTGAAGGATTCGAAATGGGGTTTTAGGGATTGGATTTATGGGTTCATTGGGGATATGGAGAATTAGGGATTTTAGAATAGAAATAGGGGAGGAGAATGACGTGTCACTCCACATCACGTTTCGTTGACCAAGTAGGCACTGGGTGTTGTACAACTCGACATTTAATGGCCACATAGACGCCACGTCTGTTATTTCCGTCGAAGTTAGCTGCCGACGTTAACGGCAAAACATAAAGTGATCAAAAGTGGCAAGTTTGAGGACATATTTCGTGGATTGAAATGTTTGAGGACATAAATCGTTTTAGTGGTAAAGTTTAGGGACATAAACTGTAATTTTCCCTGATATAAAATAATAGCTAGCCCCTCTCAATTCGCATAACTGAAGTCTAAAGATATCAACTTTGAAGAAACTTACACAAATCGAAAAGTGATGCTCGAATGTGATGTTCCAGCTCCAAAAAATTACGAATTTAGGATTGGACAATTTTGTTGTTGCGGAATTTCACCTTAATTTGAGGTTTCGTACTTGGAATTTGGGGGTAGGGTTTCTGCATTCGGGTTCAATAATTAGGGGTAATGAAAAATTAGGGATTTTGAAATTGAAATAGTGGGAGAGAATGACGTGTTACTCCACGTCATGTTTTTCGGCCAGGTCGACTTAGGGTATAAGCCACGTCGACTTTTAACGGCCAGACCGACATCACGTGTGCCACACGTGATATTTCCGTCCAAGTTGACTGACGAAATTGACGACCGAACATAAACTGTTACAAAGTGGCAGGTTGGAAGACATATTTCATGGATGAAAATTTGTGATTATGGAAATTATTTTAGTGGTAAAATTTAGGAAATAAAATATACTAAAATTATGATAAATATTAAATTTATAGTTTTGAATCGATAGTGGTAATTGTTTATATAATTCAAAATATTACTTACAATTGAATCGATAATTAATATTTAGGAAATAAAATACACTAAAATTATGATAAATATTAAATCTATAGTTTTGGACATATATAGTGACATGCCATGGGAGACCCAACCAAATATCATTTCCTATAAGTGGTGAATCGGTAAAATATTATTATTTTATATTTGGTTTAAATTTAGTGAAATGAATGGGAGGAGACCAAAAACACCATTTTCCACAAAAAATGGTGGAAGGGTAAAATTGTGTGCTACCGGCGGGAGATGAACCAATTTCTTCACCACAAAAAAAAATTGAATTTGGTGAAAAAATGGTGAAACCGGTAAGAGATGCTCTAAGATAGCTCAACAATATAGTGGAAGTTAAGTGTAAACAAGTAACTAATAGTTTGAAAATCAAATTGTAAAAAAGTATATGACCAGAGCATTTAATCAAAAAAGAGATATTCTATTTTTTGTCTTGCAAATCACCCATCCAACACTTATTTGCTATTAAGGAAGACCCTCTCATCTATACAAAAATTATACATAATCATTTGAAACCCTAATTCACCCTAAATTTTACTATGAAATCCTAATTTAGCCCAAATTTCACCAATTAGCCAATTTTGACCTCTAACCCAGTTTTGACCCCAATTTCAACCATCACCTCCATTTACTTTTTAATTTTCTTTTTGATTTTTTTTCTTCTGAATTTGGTATAGCCACCGCCGGTTTATGACGTTGATTCTTTTTTTGTTTCTAAAAAAAAATTACTGGATTTTTGTCCCGCTACAGCCGTTAACCGGCGTTGTTCCCGGCTGTTTGATAGCCATAAAATAATAGTACTGAGAAAATTGTAATATAAATTTTTTAACACTAATATAAAGTAATATTACTGTGTTGCATTGCAATATTACAGTCTTAGACAATAATATTGTCGTTAAAACAATAATATTTAAGTCTTTTTAGGTCTCTTTGGTTTTGTTTATATCATCCATCGAAAAGATAGATTTGAAAAGGCAAAGGATGTGGCTAAGTATTTACGATCCTTAACTACGAATTTCTTGGAGAAATGCGGTGATGAGTTTGAACCTTAATGCAGCTTCGTCAATTGTGCTTACTGCTTATGATACATGTTTTTATTAGCTCGTTGTACGGTCCGCTGGTTTTGGCCCAACCCTTTACCACTTTCCTTTGAGTTGAGGAGGTTAAGGAGTCCAAAACTTAGCCCAAATATGGTTTGGCCCAAGTTGGCCCAAGTGTACAGAGAGTTGGTAGAAGACCTTTATAGGATTCTTGAAAACTTTCTAGAATCCTCCCTTTGTAGATATTTTGTAGGAATTCTTTGGAGTGTTCTAATGAACAACTCCTAGCCATTAGATCAAATAGATCCACCGTCCATTAAGGAGGTGACCTAGTATAAATAGGAGTAGGAACTTCATTTGTAAGACAAATCCAATAAATCTAAATACAAGTACTTTCCTACAAAGCTCTTTTATCTTCTTAAGTTCTTTACTTGTTCTTTATCACTTAGCATTCGCAACACATTTTGGGGGAGGCTGACTTAGCTATCGCGAGAGAAAAAAATGAGCTAAGGCCGCACGGACCATTGTTAAGGGAACAAGTCCGTGACATCGTGGAATAATAGAAAACCTGAACTAATTATTAAAGAACAATTGAGTAATAGTTAGTTAATTAAGTCTGTTATTACTATCCCACATTGATAACTAATACATTAAGTAGTGAGACAATGAGTTATATAAAGGTAAGAAATGTGTCGAAGAAACATACTTACCTGGACGGAGTCAATGGGTGATCATTAAAGTCCATGGCTTATGCTAGCGACTAACTAGTCGAACCTAAGTCATAATTTGGGTTAGAGGAGGCCTGCGTTCGCGCGACCTCTGCGTAAAACCTAAGTCATAATTTGGGTTAGAGGAGGCCTGTGTTCGCGCGACCTCTGCATAAATCAAGTTCAAAATTTTGTTTGAAATAAAACAACAATCTTACAAAAAAAATAGAGCTAAATTGAAAAAAATATCGTTAGAACTGACTTATCTTAGATAATTTTATAAAACTAGAAAGTTGCTCGTGCGTTGCACGTGTATTAATTTTCCTATATATTTGCCCTATTTTTTTACGATAAATTACGAGAAACCTCCTGAGGTAAGGTCTAATTACAAAAAATCTCCTCATGTTTGCGTAATTTACAAACATCCGCTGAGATATGTTGCAGTCAAATAACACAGTTTCTTTACGATGTTACTTTTGACGAAATCCTTTGATTCTAGTGTTCTTTCGAAAATGTTATTTTTGACCTTGAGGGGATAATTATAAGCATATTAATTTTTTATGAGGTAAAATACAATATATTCATAAAAATGTAGTTATCTTTTATTTTAAAACTATAATGTATTTTTTTCATTTTATAATTATTAATAATAGAAAATATATATAAAACATAATTAAACATATAACATTAATTTTTTCGTTTGTTTTGTTTATGTTTTTACATTTTTTATTGCAATAAAATCAATTTTAAATATTTTGGAAATGCTCTTGTGTTTCTTATTTTTAGGTTACAGATATTTTTATTATTTTTTAATTACTTATTAATACTATTTCAATTTTAAACAAATGAAATAGAAAAAATATGCATTAAATATAAATAAATCCTAAAACAGAGAAAAATTGCAACGATTAGAGAAGTCAACACTTTTACTTATTCTTTCGTGGGATATTAGGGTAATTGTCAATGTATCATATGTTTCGTCAAAATTAACACCGTATGGGGCATGTGTTAGACGACAACATACCTCGCGGGAATTTTCAGAATCACACAAACATGGGAGGATCTTGGTAATTAGACATTGCATCAGGGGTTCTCGTAATTTACCCATTATCTCTTTCAAATAACGTAAAGGTAAAATGCACAAAACATATTTTATGAGAATTTAAATGGCAAACACCAGTCAGAGGGGAATTCTCATAATTACGAAAACACGAGGGAGATTTTCGTAATTAGGTCTTAACCCGAATCCGTCGTTCCTTTTATTCTTGGATAATCGTAATTTTGAAATTTGTTCACCGTAAGTAGGGATGTGAATTTGACCCACCCCGCCCCAGCCCAAAAAGTATGGGGCGTGGATGTGAATTAAAAAATAAAAATTGACCGGGTATAGGGATGGGACGGGTTTGTAGGTACTCGTCCAGTAGACGTGGCCCGCATGATATTATTTATGTATATTTATTATATTAAAATATAAATAATAAATTATTTAAATATTAATGACTCTAAATAATGTATTGAATTTTGTGATTTGGAGTTAAAGTTGCACTTTGTTGGTATGTTTATTGAACCAAGTCTGAAAATTATAAATAGATTGCATTTTTATTTCATAATAATTTGGGGATTTTACGGGGTGAGTATCCGCGGGTACCCATGGGGATTTTACCCGGTTATGAGGATACCAACTCATAAAATCCGGGGAATTTTATGGGGATGAGGATGGGGATTTTCAGAACAGGGCGGATACGGGAATTGCAAAACTCGCCTGGATACCGCCCCATTGTGGCACATCCCTAATCTGAAGGAGTTACTATCGTAGTTGAGCCGGCTAAACTTGATTTTTCGAAATTGGTTGAGAAATTGAAAGCCGGGATTTATTAGACGGTGGAACATTGGAGTCTAAATGTTGTTATTGTTGAATGATGGTCTTGAGAATTAAATTGGATTTTCTTAACGTTGAAGTGGTCAACTTTCTTCCTTGTGATTTGTAATTTTGTAATTTTGAATTTTGTTATTATGAATATTATTTTCCCAACAGTGATATTACTAATACTAGTAATCTGACCCGTGCGATGCACGGGGTTTGAAAAAATTAATGTAGAATAAAAATTCAATTTTCAATGTTGTTTTCTACTTTCAAATTAAAACGTAAAAATCACTCGAACATAAAACAAATTGAAAATAAAATAAAATAAAACAAAGAATCACGTAGTAATGTAAATAACAGAGGCTTTTATTCTATTATCTTTGATTGATAATTCTCCCCTACAAATAAAACCAATAGAAACCACTACATTCATCTTGTACCACAACCTTTGTTTCTTGAGACGTGTAATATACTTAATAAGTTAACATATATGTCCAACATTTCAATAAATAACAGTTTGTTGAGGCATGCATTGATGCATATTTATTTATATCCACAAAACAGAAATTAACCAAAAAACCTGATAAATCACATTCAGCGACTTCAAGTTTCTTGTGACCGATCGATTCTTTCAACATTGATAAACTATATGCCACTCTTTCTATTCCTCCATCGACATTAGATACTACACTGATCTACGTTTGTTAGACAATATTCATTTCTCACACACTAAAAATTCATTAGAGAAAGTTAATGTATAATGTGCTGCTCATGCCCATAATATATGAAAAGATTTTGTTTCAGTAGTGGAAAACTTACATTAATTATTCAGGTCACACATAATGAAAATAATACGAAATTTCTTGGATATATATAACAGAAAAAATCAAAGAAACAACGAAAAGAGAATTCATTTTCCAACAGATCCATCGAAAACTCACTAATGGAAGAAGTAGATCAAACCCCATTTCCACCTCCTTAAAAGATGTCAGCGCCATTGTTGTGAAGAAAGAAATGTAAATTTTAAAATGAACAATTTAAAGATGTGAACATATTTCAGAGAGAGAAAATGCAGCGAGACTCGATAGTAATTCTTACTAAAATTATCGATTTTTTTCCCAAAAAAACAATAATGCTATAACGTTGCTTCATGTTTGTGAAACTTGTAAGGAAAAAACATCGAAAATTTAAATGTCGACTATTTTTCAAAAAGCAATTCATGACTGAAAAAAACTGAGAATTAATAAAATAAAAACTTACCATATATAATACGTAAAAGTACCCTGGTAAAACCTGAAAAAATACGGCCAAGGATTCACCGCAGTCACTGCAAAAGAACAAAACTCGGATTATGCAGATGGAGATTAAACAAAAACAAAAAAAACAAATTAAATAAAATAGGTAGACGTTTTTAACTCTGTTAAGAATATCAGCAAAGGGAAAAGCATAAATATCAGAACAACACATAACATATACGGTTGGAGATGGTTGGTTTTTGGATGGAGATCAACATAAAGCTCAACAAATGATATATAGTTTTTTTTTTTTTGTGGAAGCAACCATCTAATCCTGTGCCTTTTCAAAAAAATTCTATTCAACAAATGATATCTAGGGTTTTTAGAGAAGTAGTCACCGCCTTTTTTTCAAAAGGATATGATTTTCAGCCCTATTTTGGAGAATTCGTTAATCTAGGGCCGTATTATTTGGGATCGAATTAAATCCGATCAATTAGGGAATGAAGAGGATGCGTAATCTTAAGAAGTGAGAGGAAAATACGCTGATAATCAAGGCCCAACCAAAAATCCAGTATAATTGAATTTAATAAGCCAAATAAACCCCATAAAATAATTTATTAAATAAATGACAGTTAATGACAGTTGTACCCCGGAAATAAGCGGGAAAAAAACCCTAGGGTTTCACCAGAGCAACCTTACTTTTATTAATAAGATTACTGTCCCGAATGGTAATAGTATTCCATGAGACATTAATATTACAGTCGAATAAAGCAAAATTGCAGGCCAAGACAATAAATTAATTAATACAGTAAAATTAATGTCTCAGGTAGTAATATTATTGTCTCCGACTGTTAAATTAATGTTGGAGACAATAATTTAGCAGCCAAGACAGTAATATTAATTAAAATATTTTTTTTAAGAAAAAACCAAATTCTGAAAAAAGAAAAAAAAAAAAAAACAAAAAGTCAACGCCGGAGACAGTAATATTACTGTCTTAGACAATTAAATTAATGGTTCCGACAATTAAATTATTGTTGGAGGCAGTAATTTAGCAGCCAAAACAGTAATATTAATTAAAATATTTTTTTTTATGAAAAAACAAATTGTCAAGAAAAAAAAAAGTTCAACGCTCGAGACTGGCGGTTGACAAGCCGGAAAAAAATATTTCATAAAAAAATCAAGAAAAATAGGAAAACAAAGTCAACACTAGAGACCGGGGGTTGACCAGCCGGAACAAAAATTCATATAAGAAAAATAAAGTTGACGCTGGAGACCGGCGGTCAACGTTGGCTGACAGACAGTCTCCAGCGGTAGCGGGTAAAAATTGGGGTCAAAATTGAAATAATTGTCAAAATTTGTTAATTGGTGAAATTTGGCTAAATTGGGGTGTAAATCATGAAATTGGAGTTGAATTAGGGTTGTAAGGAATTGCGGGTAATTTTGGTGCAAATAAGTTTGAATGAGCCGGAATTATTTAGAAGACAAAAAAGTTGGATATCTTTTTTTAATTAAGTGCCCTTGTCATGGCCTTATTTGCCATTTACCCTTACTAAAAATATTTTATAGGAAATCCCGTTAATTTAGGGGTTTACTATTCATAGTGCATTTTTTTCCAATTGCAGTGCGATTTAATTCATTTGTTGAGAAACCCTTTAATCTTTTTCCAAATTCTCTCAAGCTCCAAATTTTAAAACCTTGCAAATCATTAATTTTTTTATAATAATATCAATTAAAACACAACAATTATCAAAATGGCCAAAACAGATTCCGATTTTGAGGTAAAAAACCCATGTTTTTGTCGACTTTCATCTTTTTTTATAAATGTTGTTCCTTTTGGACTTATTCGTGTAGATTTACACGAAACACATGCTTCAATTTCGTGTAAATCTACACGAAACAAAGCAAAAATTTGAAAATTATATTATTTCGTGCTATGAAGTAGCATGGAATGAAGAAGTCCATTTCAAGCACGAAGCAATAACGTTTTTTTCTCCGATTAATCACAAACTTATTCTAATCGATGTAATTTGTAAACTAAACAACAATAAAATATTAAATTACGTAAATAAGTAATTTTTATCTCAAATTGTTGTCGAAATTGCTCGTTTAATTAGCGAGAGTTCGAAGAAGGTTTGAGAGGATTTTGGTTTTTGTGAATAAAAGTTACAAATGAAATAAAGTCGCACTGTAAGCCGGTAAAATACGGATTATGAATAGTATTTCAGTTAATTTGTCTGGAATACATTTTGTACCCGACGAAATAAAATCGTCTACGAACTAGGTAACAAAAATTCTATTGCTCTAAGACCTAGTAAGAGGTGATTTCAATGAATAACTCCTCACTACAAGGGATTGTGAGGCCACCCATCGGATGATGGAATCCGAATTCTTCTTCGGCTTGGCATAGCAATTCTTGAAACGAAGGATGATTCAAATATGACAATGGGATTACGAAACGCTTCTTTTGAATCACTCTCTCCAACATAAACGGCCAAATGCCCTTTTGGAACTTCAGTTGATCTTCTTTCGTTGGATAAAGATCGTCTTAGTATTTGACGGATGGCCATTGTTGTATAAACTGAATCTTGTTTACCTCAAATCAATAAGTTTCTTTGAAGTAGTGTGAAAGATAAGAAAACTATAATATTTTTCAGAAGTTATTGCTGTTTGTAAGTCAAGAAACTGTGTTGTATATATAGGCTAGCATAGAAATTTAGATGAGAGTGGTTAACATAGATATGTGGTACTCTATGAAACTTGGAAAACATAGGCAAATGTACTCACATGGTGTTGTCCCTTAGATGACCAATATGCATTAATAGATGAATGGCCTTCACTTCACTTGTTGAATTTGTCGTTAATGGACAATTCAAATAGGGGTCGTATAACGGGCCAAACATACTCGAAAATGGAAGATCACATGTAATTGTCTGTCAATCAATTAGCTATATATTATAATCACAAATCAAACTTAGTTACGTAGCAAAATATATAAGATAACCGGGCCTTAAACGATAGGGTACATGTCATAATAATAAACAGATAATGAGAGACTTTTCTATTTGCTGCATTAATTGCAAGAGGAATCTTTAGCTATTTGTTATCATATTTGTAGGGTCGTTTAAGGGCCATGTTGGTGGAATGCAACATTTTCGATCATACAAATTCCTGTTTCCTTGAAATCATTATTATTTTGAAAGACAGATCCATGTGATTTCATATGCGTATGTTTCTTCGAGTTTCAAAGGGCATCACCACCCTTATCTACATTATTTCTTTATAGCCTATATATACAAAGCCAGTTCTTGATTACAAACAGCAAGAAGTCCTGAAAATACTCTAGCTTTCTCAGCTTTCACTTATTTCAAATACTTCCTAAAAGAGCTTTTTTTTTATTATAAAAAAAAAAGAAAAGAAAAGATGGCAATCCGCCAAATTTTGAGACGATCGTTATCCAGCGAAAGAAAATCAACTGAAGTTCCAAAGGGTCATTTGGCAGTGTATGTTGGGGAGAGTGAAAAGAAGCGTTTCGTAATTCCATTATCTTATTTGAACCACCATCTGTTTCAAGATTTGTTGTGCCGAGCTGAAGAAGAATACGGATTCCACCATCCAATGGGTGGACTAACCATTCCATGCAGTGAAGATCTATTTGTTGATTTAACCTCTCATTTAAACAGAACATGATATAGGTGTTTAGGAGGATCACAATTTTGTAAAATTAGTTTTTCATTCGAGAAGGATTCTTCCTCTTGTTTTCAAGAAGAGAAATGTATAGAAGCACATAAATTACAGTACATATATACAACAGCATTTAAGCCATTTTAAGATGCCAAAACATTGGTTGGTTTGATTTAATAATACTTATTTTATATGAACTCAACGATTGAAATCAATCTTCTGTTCTCTCTTATTACATTGATTTTCACAGTACGTGACCTCTATCAGATGCATACTGTTGGACAAGATTTACTTGTGTTACTTAATCTTGCCATGTTTAACCAAGTTTAATATGTTATTTTCAAAGGCTTAAAACATAAAATTGTAAATTTCTTTTAAATGCACTTTGAACTCGTATTTGTACGTATTTATACTTATTAATAAACAAAATAGTAAAACTTGAACTTGAACTATAGTAAAACATGAACTTGAATTGTTGGGGCGATTTCCTAAAAGAAAATTAACCCGGCAAAAAGAGGCATATGTTGTTTGTATTACGCCGAGCACACGGTATTCTTTAGTAAAAGGCGAAAGAATAGTTCGTTATGTGCTCATCGCGCAGCTGCATAATTTTTAATCAAGTGTCTGGGCTTGAATTTAGTTCTCTGGATATTAACTCTTGTTAGGTTCTTTTCTGTATGTGGGATACTTTTCTCTTGTTTGTAATATTTAGAAGGGTCTTTCTAGGGTGAGATCCCATGTTCTAAACTTTTATGAGATACCCCTTTATATTGTGCCACGTGTCCCTGCCAAAAAATTCATTTTTTCCTCATTTACGTATGTCGTAAATACCCTTCGTATAATTAATATTTTCAAAAAATCAGCCATTATATATTATTAATGTAATGTCAATTTTACCCTCTATATTTTTAATGCAATTTTAAATATATATTTATTGCTGAATTAAAATTTATAATGTCAATATCATTATTCGTAAAAATCATTAAACCACCCATCCAAAATTGCATCAACCTGAATTCGAACTCGTGACCATCTGAAAACACACAAGAATACTTACCATTAAGACACAACACATAATTGACAATAAACTAACAATACGGATATATATCACAAAGCTACAATTTATAATGGTTATAAAACTTATATAAATAATGTTAAATAAATTATTAATTCTCATATAATTATTATTATTATATATTAAAAATATCCCATACTAACAAATCTTTATATAATATAATTTAAAAATCTAAGGAAATGTTGTTCAACTCGTGTAATTTAAAAATGAGTTTCGAAAGAATTTGAAGTTTGAATTGAATCGTAAATTGGAAGATTTAATTAAATCGTAATATTTGAATCAATTAAACTCATGTGTTTTCAATTCAAAAACAATATTCAAAGATTTGATCGATTAAGCTCAACTCATTTCAATTCGTATACAATATTCAAATATTTGAATCGGTTAAACTCAATAATTTACAATAGCGTATTAATCAATCTGTGTATAGTTAAAGTTTAGTAACCTTTTTTTTTATTGAATTTTATCATAAAAAATAATAAAATTTAATTCGTAAAAATCGTAAGATTTAATCGGTTCATGGTTAGATTAAATCTTACGATTTACGATATGATTTTTACGATTTTACGAATTAAATTATTATTTTGTTGTTAAAATTGAATTAAAAGGATAGTAGACTTTAATTATAAATAGTTAACTCGATTAATACGTTCTTATCAGTGGTTGAACTTAATCGATTCAAATTTTTGAATAATATTTACAAATTAAAAGGATTTGCGCTTAATTGATTCAAATCATACGCTTTAATTAATCTTATGACTTGATTCTTGCGTAATTTAGGAATTATTTTTTTATGATAAAATTGAATTAAAAATGTATTACACTTTAATTAATAATAGTTAATTTGATTAAGACGTTCTTGTCAATAGTTGAGCGCGCTAATGAATCGATTCAAATATTTGAATAATTTTTACGAATTGAAAGCACTTGAGCTTAATTGGTTCAAATATTACGCTTTCATAAAATATTATGATTTACGATTAGGTTCTTACATGTGTTAGGAATTAAATTTACTATTTTTTATGACAAAATTGAATTAAAAAGATATTAGACATTACTTATAAATAGTTAAATCAATTATGTAACATGTTATGTCAATAGTTAAGCAACCGATTAAAATATTTGAATAATGTTTACTAATTGAAAGGATTTGTACTTCATCGATTCAAATCTTACTAGTTGATTAAATTAAATATTAAAAGAAATTCACAATATAGTATTTGTAGTATATAATTTTATTTTAAAGTAAGAAAACTACTAATTGGAATGAGTTATAATTTTTTCTTCTTCTAAACAAACATATTATTTTATTTTTTATTTGGATTTGTCACACTATCGATTAAATAACATAAGTGAGTTTGAATTAAGTTATGCATTTTTTTATATTTAATTGAGCATTCTTTACATTTTTAAATGGTGGAGTTTATTAATACTTCTAATATTATATAATTAATGATAGATGTTTGGCGTATTGAACTGCAATTCTTTATATTTTTAAAACTTTATTTTATTAAATTTGTTAATATTTTATTTAATATCATTTAATAATAATGAATGTTGCAATTAATATTTGAATTAATAGTATTTATACAATTATTGTTAAATATATCATAATAAGTTAATGTGCTTGGATGGTTAGGAGTGATAAATGTATTAAGAGGTCACAAGTTCTATTCCTAATGAATGCATTTTTTTCAATTATTTATCAAATAAATCTCGGTCACAATGAATTTAAATTAATTATTTAATTAAAATATAGTAGGGGGTAAATTAGACAATTCAATGTTAATCAATTTTATATTAATTTAATAAAAAAATAATCGAAGGATAATTTGGTAAAGTACTTCATTTTTTAGAACATAAGCCATGTTATTTTCCTAGGGTCCAGATTTAATCTTAGAAAATTAATGGTGATTAATGCATATCTCATAAAAGTTTAGAACATGGGGTATCTCACCCTAGACAAACCCTATTTAGAAACTCTTATTGTAATCCAAATATTGAGTTACATGAAATTTCACTAAATTGCCTTTGTCATACTTTCTAACATAGAAAGCAGAAAAGCCGTTTGACTACATACTTACCTCGCAGTAACAACACCGAAAAAATTAAATTAAAAAAACGAGAGCGAGTATTTGAGAAAAAGTAAAAAAAAAAAAAACACAAAATAATTACTGTCTTTGACGGTAAAATTAATGTAAACACAATAATATTAGTATCAACCACATCAATGTTAATTCTTTTGGTTTTTTATTATGTTTGGCTGTTACACAATAATAGTGATTTTTGTTGTGTTAATATTACTGTGCTAGAGAGCAATATATCAATATTACTGTGTTCAACAATAATATAGTAGTAATAACATTGTGTTAAACAATAATATAGTAGTAATAATATTGTGTTACACCGTAATATAGTAGTAATATTATTGTGTTAAACAATAATATAGGTAATATGACTGTCAACCACAATAATACTACTGTTTAAACAAGCCAAAAAATGTTGAAGGAAAGAAAAATTTCAAAAAAAAAAAAATCAATGCTGGAGACCGGCGGTCAATGGCGGCAACGGACAAAATTGTAGTCCAAATTGGGTTAGGGGTCAAAATTGAATAATTGGTGAAATTGGAGTCAAATTGAGATTAAATTGAATTAAAAGATGAAATTGGAGCATATTAAAATGTGAGGGGATAATTTAGTCTTTTACACACCTGTTGAACATTATAAAAGATTTTTTTTTATACCCTTTATGAATAAGTAGACCATGATGAGCTTATTTGTAATAGACTCTAATTATAATTTACTTAAATCTAATTTGGTTAAGAAATGATTTTCAAATTAACTTTTGGGCGGACGTAATTAATATAAATCTTGTCAAGCAACAATGAATTATTTGGGCAAATAACGGCCAACCTCATGAGGTATGGCCAAATTACTAAAAAATCACTCTTGTTTGGGTAATTACAGTCACCCTTTCCTTTTAAATATTTTCAATAAAATTTATCTAATTCCGTAATTTATCGAACCAAATCGTATATTCAGTTCGGTAAACCATAGGAAATGTTGGCGTACTGAAATTTCGATCCGGGTTTACCAATTTAACATTCCTAAATTTATTTCTGGAAGGGGTTTTTCGTAAGATAACACATAGTTGAGGGGGTGGCTACAATTACCCAAATAGAAGGGGGTTTTTTGAAATGTGACCATAACTCAGGGTGGTGGCTATAATTTGCCCTAATTATTTTTTCTCGGAAGCAGAATGCTTAACACACAGTAACTAATATGGGTTTTGTAGATGCTACATCCGGTGATATACAATGAGTAGTTCTACACCATTGATCTACACATAATAACCCACGCACCCGTATACATGTGTGCTTAGTGGGTGATTATTTGCATAGGTGCAAAATCACCCAATACTTTTCACTATGTGTATCATCTGTTAGACCACTAATTTGAACTCCACGTAGGAGAGTAACATTGATTTATCTCTCAAACTTGTCTTATGTCTTATAGTATCGTAAGAAAATTGTTTTTTTATTTTTTTTTTTTTTTTTTTTTTTTTTTTTATTTAGAAACATAAAGAAAATTGTTTATCAGATGATAATATATATTTTTTTATTTTTTTTCCCTATACATTACCACTAAAACAATTTATGTTTTTAAACTTTTATCCATGAAATATGTCCTCGAACTTGCCACTTTTTAACAATTTATGTTCGGCCGTCAACTATGTCAGTCAACGTGGACAGAAATATTACGAGTGGCGCACTTGATGTCGATCTGACTATTAAAAGTCGATATGACTTATACCCTAAGTCAATCTGGCCAAAAAACATGACGTGGAGTGACATTTGGCAGTCAAATACCGACCTGGCACACAAATTAGTTGATCTAAACTCAATTCCCGAATTTCTAATTCACTCAAATCCCCAATTCCCAATTCTCATTTCTCACTTCACTTTTATCCTGTAAACCTTAGCCATCCAATTCCAAAATATCTTTCAATCGCGTAAATCCACACCCAAATTTTCAATTCTATCTCCATTCTTCTTCCGATCATACGAAATTTGAAGTCATAAATCAATAAAAATCCAAAGTCTTACATTGCTAGAGTTGTTGATCAAAGGTGCCGCGCACGGAGTCCTGTTTTGGGCACTCTGAGGAGAAGAAAATGTCCAGAATTTGATCTTCTATTCATATTCTACACTACAACATACAATTTGATATGAAATCAAAACTACCACCTCCCAAATTCGCAAAACTGAAGTTCAAAGATATCAACATTGAAGAAACTTACAAAAATCGAAAAGTGATGCTCCAGATCTACAAATTTGCGAAATTAGGGTTGGGCAATCTTGTTGTTGTAGAATTTCACCTCAATTTGAAGTTTCGTACTACGAATTTGGGGGTAGGGTTTCTGCGTTCAAGTTCAATAAATTAGGGGAAGTGAAAAATTAGTGATTTTAAAATTGAAATAGAGGGAGAGAATGACGTGTTACTCCACGTCATGTTTTTCGGCCAGGTCGACTTAGGGTATAAGCCACGTCGAATTTTAACTGCCAAACCGACATCGTATGTGCCACATGTGATATTTCCGTCCAAGTTGACTGACGAAGTTGACGCACGATCAGAAATTGTTAAAAAGTGACAGGTAGGAAGAGATATTTCGTGGATGAAAAATTTGGAATATGGAAACCGTTTTAGTGGTAAAGTTTATGGACGAAAAAATGTAATTTATTCAGCCACCAAATATTTTGGGAAAGGAATTTTGATCTCCCGCCCTTCCACCATTTCCTTTTTTCTTTTTTTCCACCAAAATCCTATTTTTATTTCCTAATGTAGAGGTGAAATTAAAATAGGATATGATATAAGTTATAACTAACCCCATTTTATTGATTAGCATATAAAATAATAATTTTAACTAATTGCACGTGATTGTCCACTTTTCAACATATTTATTGTAAAACAATAGTTTTAATTAGTAAATTAGTTTTTAAAATATAAATATATTTTTTATTACTAATAAAAACATTAATTCAAATATATATAAATATGCTTATGTTAAATTTTTTTATATATTTTTGGTATTGATTTTTATTTTAACTAATTGCTTCATTGCTATAAATAAAATATAATAAGAAACAATAAAATAATTAACGAAACAAGCTTTAATTTTCCTTCACGTTTAGACAATTTTTCTAAATTTTTGATATAATTCTTAATTTATATAATCCAAAATATTATTACTTACAATTGAATCTATAATTAATATTTATGAAATAAATTATACTAAAATTTTGATAAATATTAAATTTATTGTTTTGGGACATATATGGTGACATGTCATGGGAGGAGACCAAAATCACCATTTTTCCATCAAAACGGTGGAATGGTAAAATTGTGTGTTACCGGTGGGAGATGAACCCATTTTGTCACCATAAAAAAATAAGATTTTGTGAAAAAATGGTGAAACTAGTGGGAGATGCTCTGAGAAACCTCAACAATATAGTGGAAGTTAAGTGTAATTTGTAAACAAGAAGTAACTAATAGTTTGAAAGCGAAATTGTAAAAAAATACATGACAAGAGCACTTAATTAAAAAAAATTATCCTATTTTTTGTCTTGCAAATCACCCATCCAATAACTATTTGCTATCAACGAAAACCCTCTCATCTATGCTAAAATTACCCATAGCCATTCGCAACCCTAATTTATCCCAAATTTCATGATGAAACTCTAATTTAGCCCAAATTTCACCAATTAGTCAATTTTGACCTCTAACCCGATTTGATCATCACCGCCATTGACTTTTTTATTTTCTTTTTAATTTTCTTTTCTGAATTTATTTTTAGCCACCGCTGGTCTATGACGTTGATTTTTTTCTTTTTCTTTTTCTTTTTTTTCAAAGAAAAAATCCTGGATTTTTGTCCTGATACCGCCGTTAACTGACGGTGTTCCCAGCTGTTTGACCTTCATAAAATAATATATCTGTTAACATTGTAATATAAATGTGTTAACACTAATATGAAATAATATTAATGTGTTGCATTGCAATATTACGGTCTCAGTCCATAATATTGTCGTTAACGCACTACTATCAGTGAGTTATTATTAATATTAATGTCTTAGCCTCCAACATTAATGTCTCAGATAGTAATATTGTTGTTAACTCACACACACAATAACATAACTGTTTTTGATCTGGACATATGTGCATTTAAGTTTAGAGTTATTTGCAATTTGCCCTATTTTGCGTTGCCTATTCTGCATTGCTGAATTTATTCGGCCAAGGATATTTGCCTTGATTTGGACATATGCGCATTTAAGTTTGAGCCTATGGACTTATTTAAGTCTCATTGGCTTTGCTTATATCATCCATAAGAAATATAGATTTGAAAAGGCAAAGGATGTGGCGAAGAATTTACGGTCCTGAAATACGAATTTCTTGGAGAAATATGGCGAACCTATATGGAGCTTCGTCGATTGTGCTTACTTTTTATGATACATGTTTTTATTAGCTCGTGGAGTAACAGAAAACCTGAACTAATTATTAAAAACCAATTGAGTAATAGTAAGCTAAGTATGTTATTACGACCCCACATTGATAACTAATATATTAAATAGTGAGAAAATGAGTTACATAAAGAGAATAAATGTGTTGAAGAAACATACTTACCTGGACAGGGTCAATGGGTGATCATTAAGGTCCATGGCTTATGCTAGCGACCGCCATTGCACTTTGGAAGGGTGCATGCGTAAGGTCGACCCACTTGGTCGAGTCTATGTCATAATTTGTGCTAGAGGAAGCCTACGTTTGCGCGGCCTCTGCGTAAATCAAGTTCAAATTTGAGTTTGAAACAAAATAAAAATCTTAGAAAAAAATATAGCTAAATTGAATGCGTAAATCAAGTTCAAAATTGAGTTTGAAACAAAACAAAAATCTTACAAAAAAATAAAGCTAAATTGAAAAATTTATCGTAGAACTGATTTATCTTTGAGTATTTTATAAAGAGTTAAATGCAAAAACCCCCCTGTGTAATTCCTAAAGGCCAAAAAACCCCCTGGGAAAAAATAAGTCACCAAAACCCCGGGAAAATTACATTTTTCGTCCTCATACTTTACTCACTTTTTCAAAACTGTCCCTAAACATTTTGGAGTTACAATAGTAGTCCTTAATCATGCCATTTTTTTACAGAATTGGTCCGCCGTTAATTTTTTCCGTTAAGTTGGATGGAAAATGGCATGTGCCTCTCACATGCCTTCAATTTACAACACTACATGAAAATGGACTTTCAACAAGACGCATTGCATCTTGTTAAAACATATTTTCTATAATTATTATTTTTAATTAAAATTTAATATAATATCGAAATCACGTAAATTCCAAAAAAATCAACTCATTTCGGAAATATTATTTAAAAAAATCAAAATATAGTTTAAAAATTTAAAATATTGTTCCAAAATCGGCATTTTTGGAATTCAATTAAAATATATCGTTTCAAACCAAAATAAAAAACCTCATAGGAATTGGGGAATTAGAAATCTCCATTACAATTTTCACCTCTAGTCAATTCCAAAAATTTCAATTGTGAGACAATATGTCGAGTTTTAAATCATTCAATATGGGTGAAAATTGGAAAGGATTTTTCTTATGCCGCCTATTTTGATCGAATTTTTATTTTATTTTAAAATAATATATTCATTCAATTTCCAAAAGTTCCGATTTTAAAACACAATATTATTTTTTGGACAATATTATGATTTTTTAAACAATATTCTGAATTTATTTTGAAAACAAATATCGAGTTTTAGATTATTAAATAAGGGTGAAAATTGGAATGGAGTTTTCTTACTCCGCCTATTATGATTAGATTTTTATTTTATTTTTTTAAATAATTTTCATTTGGATTCAAGAAAATCCGGTTTTAAAACATTATATTATTATTTTAGACAATGCTTCTAAAAATAGTTTGAAACAATTTATCGAGTTTTACATTATTAAATTAAGGTGAAGATTGAAATGGAGGTTTCTTATCCCACCTATATATTCGGATCGAATTTTTATTTTATTTTGAAACAATGTTTTCATTTGAATTCCGAAAATCTTGATTTTGAAAGAAATATTTCATTTTTTAAAACAATGTTTCAATTGTTTAAAGAATATTTCTCAAAATAATTTAAAACAATATATATCGATTTTGTTTTTTGGAATTTATATACTTTCGAATTTCAATCAAGTTTTAATTATGAAAAATCTGTTTTAACAAGACGCAATGCGTGTTGTTGAAAGTCCATTTTCATGTAGTGTTGTAAATTGAAGGCATGTGAGAGGCACATGCCATTTTCCATCCAACTTAACGGCAAAAAATAACGGCGGACCAATTCTGTCAAAAAATGGCATGATTAAGGACTACTATTGTAACTCCAAAATGTTTAGGGATAATTTTGAAAAAGTGGGTAAAGTATGAGGACTAAAAATGTAGTTTTCCCCCAAAACCCCCCTAACAAATGTTCAATGAGGCACACTCGACCCTTTTTTGTTTTTGTCTGTTGACCGCTCGCGAAAAGACAAAAATGCCCTTCAGATAAATATATCCAACCTCTAGAATTTTATGACTCAAATGAAATTTTCAATTCAGTCCCTAGCACTTTCAATTTAGCCCTCTTCTCCAATTGAAAAAAAAAAACAACGCACACTTCAATTTCAATTTCTCAGCTCATAGCTCAACGGCAGCTGTGTTTGAGAGGATTTTGCAATGGACTTTTCTATTCGTCGGAGAATTCGGCGAAGTGTAGCTCGCCGGACCTCGATTGGCGACGACTTTAGAAAAGATCTGAATTCGCGGCGGCGACTGCAGCGGCAGCAGCGGCGGCGGCAGCGACGGCGGCGGCGGCGGCAGCGGCGGACGCGGCACCGGCATTAGCGAAGATTTCTATTTCAGAAGAAAAATTAGACATATTTCTGGCAGCGGCAGCAGCAGATGAAGTTGCATCTGCAGCAGCGGCGGCGGCGGCAGCGGCGGCGGTCGCTGGGCAACGTCGGAGAAGATGGCGATGTCGGACAACAAAATGGGCGAAGAAGATGAATTTGGGGTTGGTCGTCAGTTTGACGGGATAAAGAAATTCCAATTTCTTTTTTCTTTTTTTTTTTTTTTTTGTTTTTTTTTTTTTGTGTTTTGTTCTTTTTTAATTAATTCATTTATATTTAGTGATTATTTTCTTTTGTTTTTGTTTAAAATGGTACAAGAAAAACTAAAGAGAGATTTGGAGGGGCACTTGCGTCTTTTCACACAAAAAATTGCACCAGCAGTCGCGTTGGTAGCGCGTGTACGACACGAATGAGATAGAGGGGGGTTTATGACTTTGACTACTAATCACAGGGGGGTTTTAGTCACTTAATTTTACCTAGGGGGTTTTTTGGTGTTTAGGAAAATCACAAGGGGTGTTTTTGCATTTAACTCATTTTATAAAACTAGAACGATGCACATGCGTTGCACGTGTCATATTAAATTTCCTATATATTTGCCCTATTTTTTTTTATTTTTTTTTACGATAAATTACGAGAAACCTCCTGAAGTAAGGTCTAATTATGAAAATCCCCTCATGTTTGCGTAATTACAAACATTCCATGAGGTATGTTGCACTCAAATAACAAAGTTTCCCTACGATGTTACTTTTGTCGGAAACTTTTGATTCTATGGAATGTTCTTTCGAAAATGTTATTTTTTACATTGAGGGGATAATTATAAGCATATTAATTTCTTATGGGGTAAAATATATATTTATAAAAATATAGTTATCTTCTATTTTAAAACTATAATGTATTTCTTCATTTCATAATAATTTATAATAGTAAATCTATATAAAACATAATTAAACATATCTTGTAACATTAGAAAAAAATGTTTGTTTTGTATTTTTTTATGTTTTATATTTTTTATTTCAATAAAATCGATTTTAAATATTTTGGAAATACTCTCGTATTTATTATTTTTAGGGTACCAATTATTTTATTTTTTTTCTAATAAATTAATAATCATATTTTAATTTTAAACAAAATAATAGGAAAAATATACATTAAATATAAATAAATCATAAAAAAGAGAAATTGCAACGATCAGATAAGTCAATTCTTACTTATTCTTTCGTGGGATATTAGGGTAACTGTCAATGTATTATATGTTTCGTTAAGATGATAACATACCCTAGGGGAATTTTCATAATCACACAAACATGGGGGGATTTTCGCCATTACACATTACCTCAGAGGGGTTCTCGTTATTTACTCTTTATTTGTTTTCAAAAACAGAAGGGTAAAATGGACAAATCATATTTTATGTGAATTTAAACGGCAATCACTGGTGAGAGGGGAATTCTCATAATCAAGCAAACACGAGGGGTATTTTTGTAATTAGGTATTACCCCGAATCCGTCGTTTTCGGTTATTCTTGGATAGTTGTAATGTTGAAATTTGTTCACCAAAACTAAGGATTGAAATTTGACCCGCCCAGATGGATCCTGCCACGCCCCAAAAAAGTATGGGGCGACGATGGAGATTGAAAACAAAAATTGAGCGGGTACATGGATGGGGACGGGTTTGTAAGTACCCGCGGCCCGCCCCGTGACAAGGCCCGCACGATATTTTTTATGTATATATTTATTATATTAAAATATAAATAATTAAAAATTTAAATATTACTAATCCTAAATAATCCATTGAATTTTGTGATTTGAAGTTAAAGTTGCACTCTGTTGGTATGTTCATTGAACCAAGTTTTTAAATTATAAATAGATTGCATTTTTATTTAAAAATAATTCGGGGATTTTACGGGGCGGGTACCCATGGGAATTTTATGGGTATGAGGATACCAACTCATAGAATCTGGGGACTTTTACGGGGATGGAGATGGGGATTTTCAGAATGGGGCAAGGAGGGAGATTGCAAAACCCGCCTGGATACCGCCCCATCGCGGCCCATCCCTAATCTGAATGAGTTACTATCAGAGTTGAGTCGGCAAAACTTGATTTTTCGAAATTGAAAGCCGGAATTAGACGCACAACCCAACACTAGGCCGAAACGCAAGACTGGCGACGAAATTTGGCGACGCAAACTGTCTTCTCGCGACGCTTTTTTATGTATTGCAACACATTTTTTTCGTCGCCAAATTATGCTAAAATCGTCGCCAAATGCCCCGTCGCAAAGCCAGCGACGAAAATACATTTGCGACGCCAAGTTTGATGACGAAACACATACATCGTCGCTAAATCCGTATTTTCTGAAGAAAAAAAAAATGTGTTTTTATTAGTCGCGACGGATGAGAATATTTTGTCGCACTATGTATGCGAGGAATATAAATAATGTCGCAAACGATCGCTACGAAAATATATTTTGTCGCCACAATTACCTTCAAGTTGTTGAGGGACGGACAACGGACGGCGGTGGACAGAGGAGGACGAAGATCGGCAGCGGCGTTTAGAGGCCGAAAGAGATGCATGAGGGTTGACGGAGGAGGGTTTGTGGCTGAGGGCTGACAGGGGACGGCGGAAGACGGTGGACAGAGGAGGACGGAGATTGGCAGCGCCATTCAGAGGCCGAAAGAGATGGATTAGGGCTGACGGAAGAGGGCTGGCGACGGAGGGATGACGGGGGACGGCGGACAGCGGGCAGAGGACGGCGGGCGGCGGATGACTAATCGGAGGGAGAGAGAGAAAGATAGAGAGGAGAAAACCAAGAGAGAAGAGAGGCGGAGAAGGCAAAGTGAAATTAGGGTCTGATTGAAAACCAAAATTTAACTAAAATCATCCTGCGATGTTTTTACAACTTACGTCGCCAAAGAAATTCTTTTTTTTAAGGAAACGTGGCGACGTATTACATTCGTTTCGTCGCCAGCAAACTACGAAAAAAGAAAAAATTGAAATATGTGGCGACGTTTTCACTGATCCGTCGCAATAAAGCAGGGGAAATTTTGTGAAATTTTTTCCAGTATCATCGTGCGACGTGTTAGCTACTATCGTCGCAAACAAAAGATGTTTTTTTTATTAAAAACTTAAAAGTGGTGACATTTTACTGAAGTCCGACGCCAAATATTAATTATTATTTAATGATTGGACCTTTATGAGCGACGTTTCTCTCTATATACATCGCTACATAAATTATTTTTCTTTTTTTAAAAGAAACGTGGCGATGCACTGTTTCTTCGCTACATTACAAATATAAAAATACAAAATATATAATGCATGTGACATTAACAACATTTCGTCGCAACATAAGTATTTTTTAAATTTTTTTTCAGCTTTGCGTCTTTTTACATTTTTTAGTTGCTAGGTAGCAACGATTGTGGAAATCGTCGCGAGGTCTTTCAACTAAACCGAAGTTGTTGACACACATTGACGATTTTCATTACAAAACGTCGCAACACGAAGACGAACTGGGAATCGTCGCTACAATAAACGTCGCGAGTCTTGCATTTTGGCCTAGTGGAAACTGGTCCTAATTAGACGGTGGAACATTGAAAACCGATGACTACGTTCATGGATTTGTGGAGTGGAATTCTGGTAAGTATTGCGTTAGGAGTCTAATTGCTGTTGCTGTTGTAATTGAATGATAGTCTTGGGAATGAAATTGGATTTTCTTAACGTGAAGTAGTCAACTTTCTTCCTTGTCGCTTGTAATTTTGTAATTTTGTTATTTGTTAAGTGTGCTTCGATTTTGCTTGGAAAGAAGAAGAAGAAAAAGGAAGAGAAATGGAAGACAAATTGGAAGAATATGAGGAATTATGGATTGTAATTTTAAAAAGACCAAAAACCCCTCAAAGTCGCATGTACAAAGCATGTGCGTCTAATTCTGGCTGTTTTGGCCTCAAAATGTGGAAAAGGGTAATGTGGCACAACTTATTGGGTTTGGGTGAGATTGATTTTTTCTTTTCTTGTTGAGGTGGTAATCGCAAAAAGCGGCAAAATTTAGACGGTTTAATGCTATATTAAGATTATTCTTTTAGTATTTTTTTTTTAAATCCCTCCCGTTGCAACAAACATAATCATAAATTAAAACCTCGTCAATTGTTGGGACCATTTCCAAAACAGAATCAACCGTTCAAAAGAAAATCAGAAAAGCTAAGTGCATAAAAGTAACGAAGTAAGTAGACGGGGCATTCACATTTCGAAATGGCTCGGAGTATACTAAAAATATTTTGTAGATAATGATACCATTAATTTGTGCAGGATTACATTGGCTCGGAGTATACTAAAAATATTTTGTAGATAATGATACCATTAATTTGTGCAAGAATACATTTTGTATCCGACAAAGTATCTTCACTGTGTACAAAAATGAAATTTAAATAAAATCGTTCACGAACTAGCTAACTAAAATTCTATTGCTCTAAGACCTAGTATATGTGTATGTATATCAAGTTCTATCTCCTCAAGTAAGAGGTGATATCAATGAATAACTCCTCACTGCAAGGAATTGTGAGGCCACCCATCGGATGATGAAATCCGAATTCTTCTTCAGCTTGGCATAGCAATTCTTGGAACGAAGGATGATTCAAATACGATAGTGGAATGACAAATCGCTTCTTTTCACTCTCCCCAACATAAACGGCCAAATGCCCTTTTGGAACTTCAGTTGATCTTCTTTCGTTGGATAAAGATCGTCTTAGCATTTGACGGATGGCCATTTCTGTATAAACTGAATCTTGTTTACCTCAAATCAATTAGTTTCTTTGAAGTATTGTGAAAAATGAGAAAACAATAATATTTTAATTAAGAAGTTGTTATTTGTAAATGAAGAAATGGTGTTTTATATATAGGCAAACAAGAGTTGCTGTATTCTTCAAAAATCTAGATGTGAGAGTTGTAAACATAGGCAAATGGAGTCACATGGTTTTGTCTTTGAATCATCATTAATATTTTTGGGCAACAATAATTTGTGTGATCGAAAAAAATTGCATCATGTCCCTTAGACGACCATATTGGAATAAATGGGCTAACTAATTTTGACGTCCCCACTCGTCCTCAAATAATCAGAAAAACAGATAACCTAAAATTTGTAATTAAGAATGATTGATTGAGATTGTAGAAGTAGAACTAACTGCTCAAATTATTGAATGGCATTCACTTGTTCAATTTGTGGTTAATAGATTATTCAAATGGAAGATCACACGTTACATGTCTGCCAATAAGTCAGCTAGTATGACGGGCCAAACATACTCGATAATGTTAGATCACATGTAATTGTCTGCTAATCAATTAGCTATTATAATCACATATGAAATTAAGTTACGTAAACAACACATAAAACATAACATGGCCGAAAAACGAATACATGTCATAATAAACGGATAATGAGAGACTTTAGTTGTTTGTAATCATATGCTGTAATGTAGGGTTATTTATGGGCCATAATGCCATAATTGGTAGGATACAACATTTTCATTATGATTTTTTTTGAAAGATCAAACAAATTCATGTGATTTCATATGCGTATGTTTTTTCGAGTTTCATAGAGCACCACATTTATGTACGCCACACGTATCTATATTTCTCAAGAATACATCATTTCTTTATAGGCCTATATATATATACACCACCATTACTTGAATAATAAGAACAAGTCCTCAAAATACTATAGCTTTCTCAGCTTTCGCTTGTTTCAAATACTTCTAATTAAAAGAGTTTTTTTCTTTCACTTCAGCTAAGCAAGATTCACTTCAAATAAATATGGCAATCCGCCAAATTTTGAGACGATCATTATCCAGCGAAAGAAGATCAACTGAAGTTCCAAAGGGGCATTTGGCGGTTTATGTTGGCGAGAGTGAAAAGAAGCGTTTCGTAATTCCATTATCGTATTTGAACCATCCTTTGTTTCAAGATTTGCTATGTCGAGCTGAAGAAGAATTTGGATTCCATCATCCAATGGGTGGACTAACATTTCCTTGCAGTGAAGATCTATTTGTTGATTTAACCACTCGTTTGAGCAGAACATGATATATATACACATACATATACATACAGGTTTAGGAGGATCACGATTTTGTAAAATTAGTTTTTTCTCTTGAGAAGGATTCTTCCTCTTGTTTTCAAGAAAATGAAATGTATAGAAGCACAAAATTACAGTATATACTAATTTGATAACATTTTAAGCCATTTTTAAGATGTCAAAGCATTGTTTGGTTAAATTTGATAATACTAATTCGATACGAAAACAATTCAAATCAATCTTCTGTTCTCTCTTATTCTGATAATATATTAATCTTGTCAAATATATCACAAATCGAATTTTCCATATATTCTTTCACAGGCTAAAAACATAAAAATTGGGGAAATTTCCTAAGAGAAAATTAACCCTCCAAAAAGAACTCCCTTTTTTATTGACATATCAATAACCAAAAACTTGAACCAAAAACTTGAACTTGAATTGTTAGGGCAATTTCCTTAAAAAAAAATAACCCTCCACAAGGAGGCGTATGCTGCTTGTATTGCGGCGAGCACACAGTATTCTTTAGTAAAACGCGAAAGAATAGTTCGTTATGTGCTCAATGCACAACTGCGTATGTTTTAAACAAATCTCTGCCCTTGTATTTATTTCTCTGGCTATAAACTATTTTTAAGTTATTCTCTCTATGTGGGAAACTTGTCTCCTGTTTGTTATATTTAGGAACTCTTATTCTAATCCAAAAGTTTTTATTTTTATTTTTAGTAAATTTTAATCCAAAAGTTGAGTTACCTTCGTCATACTTTCTAACATTAAAAGCAGAAAAGCCGTTTGACAGCATATTTTTCTGAGAGTAACAACACCAACAAAAAAAAAAAAACAATTGAGAGCGAGTATTTGAGAAAAGCATAAAGTAACCATATGCATTTGTTGTGATCAGGATAAAGAGCTTATGATAAGAACTACTAGATAGGTAAGGCATTCACATATCAAAATGTCTTAGAATAAAAAAAAATTCTTTTATATGTAATACCAGTAATTTGTTCAGGAATACAATTTGTACCCGACAAAGTATTTTCTCCGTGTAGAAAAAAAATAAAGAAATGTCTATGAAGTGGCTAAGTATCTTTTGTCTATACAAAAAAAGAAAAAAGAAAAAATGTGAAAGAAAATTCTTTTGAGTATATATTATGCTCTACTCAAGTGAGATGTGAGGTCGATGAATAAATCCTCAGTGCACGGAATTGTGAGTCCACCCATCGGATGATGAAATCCAAATTCTTCTTCAGCTTGGCACAATAGTTCTTGAAACAAAGGATGATTCAAATATGACACTGGAATTACAAAGCGTTTCTTCTCATTCTCCCCAACATAAACAGCCAAATGCCCCTTTGGAACTTCAGTTGATCTCTTTTCAGCCGATAAAGACCGCCTTAGCATTTTGTGAATGGCCATCGATTTTTCTTAAAGTAAATCTTGGTGAGGATGAAGATGAAAAGAAAGGAATGTAGGAGAGCTTTATTGGAGAAGTTGAGTAATAGAAGTTGGTTGTGAGTTTAGAAATGTGTCGTTGCACATACATATATATCCTTGAAAGTGCAGCTGGATTTAGTGGTTACGAAGAGGCAAATGGATATGTGGTTAACTTGGAGAAACAAAAGCACATGATTGATCACATGATTTTGTTGGTATATATTTAACAATCTGCGTAAACGAAAAATACTTACTTGTTTGTCGAAAAACGGAATTGTGAAAAACACAAAGAACGATCGAGGCTTGCCAAAGCAATTCCCTTAAGACAATATTTCCGGGCTGTCAACGGTGCACAGTCTCTTCCCGGTAGTCTCCCAAGGTACAACGATCGGTTGTCGAATATTTGCACGAATATTCGACCCACGGCGAACTTGAACAACGAACGGAATTTTGACGAAAAGAAAGAAAAATATGAAGAACTATCTCTTAATTGCCGATTAAATTCAGTACAGAATTGGAGATCCATTCACAGAGGGATGCAATGGTTGGAGAAGAAGCAGAAGGTTGTGTCTGTTCTTTTTACCGAGTTCAAAAAAACGTAGGAAAATTAATTGGTCATGGGCCAATTAATTAATTTGGTTTGGGCCAAGTATTTTATTATTTGGATTTTGGTTCAAATAATTTAACTAACTACTAAATGTCCCCAAAAATAATATTTGTTGACATCTAAACCCAAACTAGTCCTATCACTCGATCACACCGAGCGCACATCTTTTGAACTTTAACCATTTAATCAAGACAATTTTTATTCACTTTACTTCATGATTTTGATCAAGTAAATAAATGAAATTAATCTTTACATAATTAAATTAATATTACTCAATATTAATTATTGGAAATCATGAAAATTCCAACAGATTTGTCTTCAAATCTTCACTTGATTTTAGAGCAACATATTGAACTGATTCGTCAACTGTTGAATATTTGTTGAAGAGCGCGACATAGGACCCTACAGTTACGACAATAAACAACACAAATTAATCCCGGATTATATGTTTTCTAGCTGGAGGTGGTTGGTAAATATTTTATTGTGTTGTGATTCTTCATGTGCTTTGTTTCTCCTTCCACCACATATTATCTTGCTCCTTCGTCACCACTCAATCCAGCTCAATTCTTAAGGCCCTTACAAGTGTATTTATATATATGTTTATATGACACATTTCTAAACTCAAACCAGCCTTCAAACATCAATTTCTCATATAGTTCACAAAATTCTCATAAATTCTTTCCTTTACATCTTCGGCATCACCAAAATTTATTTTAAACAAAATAACCAATGGCTATTCACAAACTTCTTAGGCGGTCTTTATCGTCTGAAAAGAGATCAAATGAAGTTCCAAAGGGCCATTTTGCTGTGTATGTTGGAGAAAGTGAAAAGAAGCGCTTTGTTATTCCATTATCGTATTTGAACAATCCTTTGTTTCAAGAATTATTGTGCCAAGCTGAAGAAGAGTTCGGATTCCATCATCCGATGGGTGTACTCACAATTCCTTGCACTGAGGAGTTATTCATTGATCTCACATCTCATCTGAGAAGAGAATAGAGTATATACGCAATAGAATTTTCGTTAGCTAGTTCCTTATTTTCTTTTTTCTTTTTTGAATAGACAGAAGATACTTTGTCGGATACAAAATGTAGTCCCGGACAAATTAATGGTTATACCTATCAAATTTTTGAATACTCTGAGCCATTTTGAACTGATTTTTCTCAAAAAAAAATTGCTCTCAACTTTTTATTTAATGTTCCTTGAAAAGCATAGGTTAAGAAATGACTTTCTGTATCTTACGTACGTTCTGACTGCACGAGATTTGTTGTTCCAATATCATTGAATTATAAAACCTGCCACCATTTTAGAAACTGGTAAATATGTTAAGAGGAGAAAAAATTTGTTTTCATGATACCACATATTACTGTCAAGAAAAAATATAGTTATATATATGCTACTATTTTGGCTCAGAAATAGAATCACACGTAGAAAAGAAGTCCACAAAATGTTTATGGTGAGAAAATCAAATTCCAAGGCCGAAACTTGGTGAAAATTAACTCAGTTGTGCACTATTCTTTCGCCTTTTTTACTAGGACGAATGTCAAATAGGCACATGACAAGGGACTTAAATGCATATAGATTCAGACAAAAAATAGTTTTGTAAATAAACCTATACCCGTGTCTTTTGTCTCAAATACTCTTCATAATATATTTTTTATCAATTCTATCCATTATACTCTAACTTCTTCAATATTACACATTGACCCCGGATTTGAACATATATATCACATTAACCCCCATTTTCTGTAGCTGCTGGAGGATGTTGTGGTCAACTAATTTGGATGAAACAAATGTTGGGGGATTATGGGTTAACCAGTGACACCCTGACCATATATTGTGATAATTCAAGTGCTATTGATATTTCAAAAAAATCATGTTCAACACTCACGAACTAAACACATAGATATTAAACATCATTTTATTCGTGATATAGTTGAGAAAAATATAGTGTGCTTAAAGTACATTCCTACAGAAGATCAGCTGGCTGACATCTTTACAAAGGCATTAGATTATGAGAGGTTCTCTAAACTTAGAAAATCTCTCGGGATGTGTACTCAATAAACATGTCCTGAAATATGTTGCAGCACCTCATCAAACATCTTAAGCTGCAACATACATTACTGAAGCTTAGCTTCCTTAAATAATGGCTTCACTGTGATATATTATTCTCTAAATAAGTAACTAGAAGTCTTTCACCTTGAAACGTGATCATGCTTCATGTAAACATTCAGAGAGCAATCATAATCACATAAGCCAAACTCCTCTATCTGAATAGTCATATCTTAGTAACTGAGGAACTTTCAAACTGAACACTTGATCATGTTCCATGTGAATTGTTTGACGTGAAAATAAGAGTTTACAATATATACATATATATGTATATATATATATATATATATGTATATATATATATATGTATATATATATATATGTATATATATATATATGCCTGTTAGCCAATTTTTTTTTCTCACACTATTAATCATTAAAAGATGTGTTTATTATTTATGTGTAAATTTTCGTGAGTGTTATTATTTTTATTACTATTATTATTATTATTATTATTATTATTATTATTATTATTATTATTATTATTATTATTATTATTGAATTATCACTATTTCTATGGGTCATGGGGTACATGGGTTAGTCTTTTTTCTTCCACTAAGTCCACTCCTTATTGTGCCATGTGTCACGTTTTGTTTTAAACTGCCACATAAACTTTTATTCTCCTTAATCACACTTTCTCCAAGAAAAACGCACGCCACTTCTTCACCTTCTTCACTTCAATTTTTTTTTCAAACATTTGGGCTTATAAATTTCTTGCTTCTTTTCGAAAATTAACCCTCAAAAATCAAAAGCACAAGAAGCAATTCAATTTTTCTTTCTCTCTACTGTACCATGTCATCTCCTCCTAGAAATCCTTTCCCGGCCGTTGATGATGTGCACAACGATGCTGCAGCAACTGAACCAGCAGACCCTAATCTAGCCATCATCATTCACCCTGTCAACCTTGAAGCCATGCCGATCAGCTTCATTGAGCCCGACGACGAGCTGAATCCGATTGACCCAGACGTTTTCCAGAACCTTGGTCTCTCTTCCACTGCAGCAAGGTTTCCTACTCGCCGGTCCAAGCGCATGAATCCCTTCCCAGATCTGAATGCTACTGGGTCACAACGCCGGAGGGGAGCAAACTCTCCCAACAGAGGCGGCAGAGGTGGAAGAAGAGGCGGCAGCGGCGGTCGAACACCAGTTAGACCAAACCCACCAAGAGGTCTCCATTTGGTTGATGAAGAAACAGATGATGGAGAAGGAGATCCTACCTTTGCAGAACCAGAAGCTCAACCTCTCTCCTCAAGCTCCACTGAGTCATCTTCCAAAGACTCGACTCCACCAGCATCAACTCAGGGGGAGACACTTCAGCCTAACATGGCAGCAGCCTCTTCTCAACATCCTGTTTCCGAAGATGTTGCTGCACATGTTCCTAAAAATGCTACTGCACCTACTGTCTCAGACAATGCCCCTCAGAGTGCTGTTGAGGATGCTGCTCCCTACCAAGATGAGGAAATGCCAGACTTTTCTGGGATGTCCTCTGCTGAGCATGTAGATATTCCCACTGTTGATGCCCAGGACTTTGCCACCACAGAAGAAACCTCACTGCCTACACCTTCAGCTCCAAATGAAGATCCTCTGGAAACTCCGGCAGAGGCAGTTGTTCAAGTGGATGCACCACCTTCCCAGGTTACAGAGGAAGAGAAAAGTGATGACAGCTGGGAAGTACCCCTTGCCTCTTTCCGCAAGAATCTGCCACCCTCAGAGTCAGACAGTGACTCTTTTGAGGATTCATCTCAGATGGAAGAAGATGCTGCTCCACCTGTTGCATCACCTGAGCCAGCATATATCCTAGATGAGCTTGAAGACTCAGAAGAAGAGGAATCCTCAGAGGATGAAGAGCTAGACTTGGATGGGAAGGATCTGTCAACTCCTTTTGAGGTAAACAATGCTTTTAGTCTCACTTTTGATTTTGAATCTGATTCAAACATGGGTCCTCAAATCATGAATTGCCAATTCATTGAGGAAAAGAAAATTTCCAAGGATGATTTTGATAGGCATAGGATCACTGCTTTTCTTGATCAAAGAAAAATTCTTAGTCTAGTTGACATTGCCTGTCCTTATGATCACTCTGTGGTGAAGGAATTTTATGCCAATCTACAAACCTCCTTTTTGAAGAAAAATTCTCCAAACGTTGGAAAAGTTTTTGTGCGAAATTCTATTTTCTCTTTTTCTCTCAAAATTATCATCTCTCACTTACAAACTCCTACTGTGATTGATGAGGATAATTATGGTGATTTTACTGAGGTTTGTAAGACTTTCTGGAGATCGTATAAAATCTTGGCCTGCTCACCCCAAAAAATTCAAAGTTTCTCAACTTACTGCATTTTACTCTGTCTTGTTCAGACTCACAGTGATGAATTGGATTCCATCCAAAAATGTCTCTGTGATTACTAAACCTCATGCAGTACTCATGTACAAATTGGAGATGGGATTACCTGTTGATTTTGGCAAACTTTTCTTCAACAACATAGGTCATCTTGCCCATAAAATTTCTTCCTCGACTCATCTTCCCTATCCTTCTCTCATCTACTCCATTCTGCTTTCTCAAAATTTGGGCCAAGATGAATCAGAATATCTTCACACTCCACTTGGCATGATAACTGTTTCTCAAAATTTTCTCAAAGCTCCTCATGTCCAAGATCTTCCCTGGAATGGAGATAATTTTCTCCCAACTGACTCAGGTCAAAATAATCTTGGTACTGAAGGTGTTGCTCATCATGTTGACAACACTCCTGACATCCTTGTTTCTGTTCCTCGAGATCTTTTGTTACGACAGCTTACTCACTCCCTAGCTCAGATCACCTATCATCAATCCATGGTGGAAATGCTCCAGATAGCTCTTTCTGATAAAAAAGGGGAAGAACAAGTTGGTCATGAAGTTGAAGCAGGGACTTCTCATCCTTTGGATGCCAGAGGCAGAGCGCATGGAGTTAATGAAGAAGAAGAAAAGAACGAGGGTGAAGCTGAAGGAGCAGAGGAAAGGAGTGGGTCCAGTGCTAGTGATGGAGGAACAACAGCTGATACTGAGGAGACCTTGGATATTCTACTTTAATTGTTTTTATAAACAATATTTGGTTTTGTTCTGTTTTGATTTTTCCCTCTGAACTTTTATGTTAGGATTGCACTATTTTGTTATTTGCTATATTGGTTATCATATTCAGGGGGAGTTCAAGCAATGACTCAGGGGGAGTCAAGCTAAAATTTAGTTTTGATCAGAAAGTTAAAAAAGGGGGAGTTTGAAACACGTGGAATGTGGAATTCCACAATTTTGTTTTTTAACTATCTTATTTTTAAACTAAATTTTAGTTATAGGCTAAGTAGTGCTTAGTGGGTTAAGTATATGGCTTAGTGGGCTAAGTATATTACTTAGTGGGCTAAGTAGTGCTTAGTGGGTTAAATTGTGGATATTATTTTAACTACTAAACTAACCCACTAACTCATGTTCTTGAGTGCTCTTGTAGTTGGTTTTCTTGCAGATCATGGGCTGAGGAGTGGAAGCTTGGAATGTCTATAAATACCGACTTCAATGCTCAAGGAAAGTTAAGGATTCGAAGAAACAAAAACCGAGAGCTGAAAAGAATACATGAGAGTTTTAGTGTGTTTCTAGAATCTGTTGTACGTACTCCTCACGAGTACATTCTTTGAAATCTGGAATTTTTAGTATTTATCTTTTTGTTTCTAGATTTGGTTGTAAGAATGATCAAGCTAATGATTCATTCATAAGGAAGAAGTTTTTGTACTTCTACTCTTTGTATTCTTGTAATACTGTTTTAATATAATTTTTACGTCCTTTAAAGGGCAAGTTCACAAGTTTTACTTGTAAACATTTTCAAATCTGAGTATTGTTTTTATATTTCCGCTGCATGTTTATGCAAGTGTCAAACACTTAATATAACACCTATGTATTAAACGAATTCGAGACCATAAATTCTTTCAGAGAGGATTGGACTTGGGAGATATCCGAATGGGGAGAAAAAAAAAGAGACTGGAGAATGATTAGAGTTAAGAATTAAATTATTATAATAACTAAGGGTAGTTTTATAATTATGAAAATAACATTTGGGTGACCTATTAATTGATGGGGTTTTCTTTCTCTAATTCTTTTTTGGAGGGGGATTTTCTTTACCTACAATTTCCTAGATGGGGTTGGGTGGGGGATGTCCCCCAACCCTTTAAATCAAATTTCTAATTGTAACCCCAATTTAACTTCAATTTCATCAATTTTGACCATAAAAATCAATTTTTTTTACAGACGGTTTTCGGCATTGACTTTTTTTTCTATCTATTTTCTTTTACGCCCGCAGCAGAACGTTGATCGTTATTGTACTGTCGCTGACAGTAATTTGAATTGTCACTGACAGTAATTTGTACTGTCGTTGACAGTAATTGTATTGGTCGTTGACAATACAATTATTGTAAACACAATAATATTACTGTCCACCACATCAATAGTATTATTTTTTGGATTTTTTATTTTGTTTGATTTGTTGAGCAGTCAACCTCAGAATATTGTTGTCGTTGACGGTAAAATTACTGTAAACACAATAATATTACTGTCAACCACATTAATATTAAATTTTTTGCCTTTTTATTTTGTTTGATTTTTTGACCCATTAATGTAATAATATTATTGTCTACTATAGTAATATTACTATAAACCCAATAATATTACTGGGTTGACAGTAGTATTACGGTCGTTACAGTAATATTATTGTAGTTGAGAATACTATTATTGTCAACCACATCAATATTAATTCTTTTGGCTTTTTATTATTCTTGCCTTTGTTGAACGGTTAACGTATTAATATTAGTCTATTACACAACAATATTAATGTTTAAACGGGCCAAAAAATATTGAAGAAAAGAATATTTTCAAAAAAATTCAAAATTGTAGTCAAAATTGGTTAAGGGGTCAAAATGGAATGATTGGTGAAATTTTGGGTCAAATTGAAGTTAAATTGAATAAAATGATGAAATTGGAGCGTATTAAAATGTGAGGGAGTATTTTAGTCTTTTACACACCTTTGAACATTGTTTGAATTTTTTTTAAAATACTTTTTTTGTTTAGACCCCTTTATGAATAAATAGCCCATGATGGGCTTATTTGTAATAGACCCTAGTTAAAATTTACTTAAATCTAATTTGGTTAAGAAACGATTTTCAAATTAACTTTTGACAGACGAAATTAATAGAAATCTTGTCAAGCATAGAACAATCAATTTTTTTTCTCGGAAGCAGAATGATTAACATGCAGTAACTAATATAAGTTTTGTAGATGCTACATCCGGTGAGATACAATGAATGATTCTACATCATTGATCTTCACTTAATAGCACACGCACCCATATGCATATGTGCTTAGTGCATGGTTATTTATATAAATTTACGGTGGAAAATCACCCAATGCTTTTCACTAAGTATAGCATCGCATAGACCTCTAATATGAATTCCACTTAGGAGAGTAACATGCATATTATCTCTCAAACTTGTCTTATAGTATCGTGAGTAAATTGATTCTTTTTTTTTTAGAAACATAAGAAAATTATTTAACAGATGATAATACATATTTGTTTAAATTGGTTTTTTTTTTTTTTTTTTCCCTAAAACATTACCACTAAAACGATTTATGTCATCAAACTTTTTTACCCACGTATGTCCTCGAACTTGCCACTTTGTAATAATTTATGTTCGGCCGTCAACTACGTCAGCCAACTTGGACGAAAATATCACGCGTGGCGCACGTGATGTCGATATGGCTATTAAAAGTCGATATGACATACACCCTAAGTCGATCTGGCCGAAAAATATGACGAGTTGTGGTAGTCAAATACCGATCTGGCACACAAATAAGTTGATCTAAACTCAATTCCCAAATTTCTAACTCACTCAAATCCCCAATTCCCAATTCTCATTTCTCACTTCACTCTTCATCCCATAAACTCTCGCCATCCAATTTCAAAAATCTTTCAATCGCGTAAATCATCTCCCAAATTTTCAATCAAATCTCCATTCCTCTTCGGAACATACTAAATTCGAAGTCCTAAACCAATAAAAATCCAAATTCTCACATTGCTAGAGTTGTTCGATCGAAGGTGCCGCGCACGGAGTCGTGCTTTGGGCGCTCTCAGGAGAGAAATTGTCAAAACTTTGATCTTCTACTCATATTCTATACTACAACATAATATACAATTTGATATGAAATCAAAATTAGCACCTCTCAAATTCACAAAACTGAAGTTCTAAGATATCAACTTTGAAGAAATTTACAAAAATCAAAAAGTGATGCTCGATTGTGATGTTCCAGTTCCACAAATTTACGAATTTTTGTTGCGGAATTTCACCTCAATTTGAGGCTTCATACTGGGAATTTGGGGGTAGGGTTTATGCGTTGGGGTTCAATAAATTAGGGGTAATGAAAAATTAGGGATTTTAAAATTGAAATAGAGGAAGAGAATGGCCTGTTACTTCACGTCATGTTTTTCGGCCAGGTCGACTTAGGGTATAACCCACGTCAACTTTTAACGACCAGACCGACATCATGTGTGCCACACGTGGTATTTCCATCCAAGTTGACTGAAGAAGTTTACGGGCAAACATAAATTATTAAATAGTCAAGTTGGAAGACATATTGGTTGATGAAAAAGTTTGAATATGGAAATCAATTTAGTGGTAAAGTTTAGGGACAAAAGAAATAATTTATCCGGCCACCGAATGTTTTGGTGAAGGAATTTTCATATCCCACCCTTCCACTATTTTGCTATTTTTTCCACCAACTCCTATGTTTATTTCCAAATATAAAGGTGAAAATAGGATTTGGTGTAATTAAAACTATTTTATTAATTAGCATAAAAAAATAACAGTTTTTAACTAATTGCACGTGATTGTCCACTTATTAACGTATTTATTGTAAAATAATAGTTTTAATTAATAAATTAGTTTTTAGAATATAAATGCATTTTTTTATTATTAATAAAAACATTAATTCCAATAAATATAAGCATGCTTATGTTTAATTATTGTATATCTTTTTGGTATACATGTTGATTGATTGTTTTTATTTTAACTAATCGGCTAATTGCTATTAATAAAATATAATAAGCAACAATGCAATAATTAACGAAACAAGCTTCAATTTTCATGTTTGGACATGTTTTCTAAATTTATAATATAACTTTTAAATTATATAATTCAAAATATTATTAGTTACAATTGAACCTATAATAAATATTTTGGAAATAAAATATAGTAAAATTATGATAAATATTAAATTTATAGTTTTGGGACATACATGGTGACGTGCCATAGGAGACCAAACCAAATCTCATTTCCTATAAGTGGTGAAATGTGAAATATTATTATTTTATATTTAGTTTCAAATTTGGTGAAATGCATGAGAGGAGACCAAAAACACCATTTTCTACAAAAAAAAATGGTGGAATGGTAAAATTATGTGCTACCGGTGGAAGATGAACTCATTTTTTCACCACAAAAAATGGAATTTTGTGAAAAAGTGGTGAAACCGGTGAGAGATGCTCTAAGAAAGCTCAACAATATAGTGGAAGTTAAGTGTAAACAAGTAACTAATAGTTTGAAAGCGAAATTGTAAAAGACATACATGACAAGATCACTTAGAGCCTGTTTGGCTAAGCTTATAAGCTCCTACAAACATCTTAGAAGATGTTTAAGAACTTATACACTGTTAAAAGATCTTATTTTTTCCAAAAATAAGCTTTAGGGAACATATAAGATGTTTTTTTTAAGAGAGTGTTTGGCTAAGCTTATAAGATGTTTTAGAGCTTAAAAGCTCTTCGAAAGTGTTTGGTAAATTTTTTAAAAAAAGATCTTTTTTTTTTTAAATAAGCTGTTGGAGAGCAAATAAGATCTTTTTAACAAAGTACTTCTACCCCACCTTTTTATTTAAAATTTCATATTGAGTAAAAATAGGAAATAAGCTAACTACCCAAACACTCTAAAAATTAATTCTAAAAATAAAATGTAAGAGCTTATCAGCTCTTAAAACTTCTTATCAGACGTAAGAGCTTATGAGCTATTTAAAATAAATTTAGCCAAACACCCTCTTAATCAAAAAAGAGATATCCTAATTTTTGTCCTGCAAATCACCCATCCAAGTATCCAACACTTAGATGGTGTTTGGCTAAGCTTATAAGATGTTAAAAGGAGGTTATAAGATGTTTTAGGGCTTATAAGCTCTTCCAAAGTGTTTGGTAATTTTTTTCAAAAAAGATCTTATTTTTTTTTTTTTTAAATAAGCTGTTGGAGAGCAAATAAGATCTTTTTAAAAAATTACATCTGCCCCACATTTTTATTTAAGATCTTATAATGAGTAAAAATAAGAAATAACCTCATTATCCAAACACTCTAAAAAATAAGACGTAACAACTTATCAGCTCTTAAAACATCTTATCAGACGTAAGAGTTTTTCAGTTGTTTAAAATAAGCTTAGCCAATAAGCCCATCCCATTAATATTTATTATAAATAAAGGAAAAAATCATGTATATGACAAAATTACCCCCAACCCTATACACCAAATTCTTAATTGTAACTAGGGCTGGGACTTTGGGATCGGGATTCGGGATCCCGTCCCGTCCCGATTAGAATTTTACTATTTGGGATTAAAACTTCGGGAATTCGGGATTACGGGATTCGGGATCGGGATTAGGAACAAATACGGGATCGGGATTCGGGAATTGGTTCAATCCCGATCGGGATATTTTAATCCCGAATTAGGAAAAAAGAAAAAAAAAACTAATAAACACACACACACACACACACACACACACACACACATATATATATATATATATATATATATATATATATATATATATATATATATATATATAGGGAGATGAGAAATAACAATATAATATATCGTTTCAACTTATTTTTAAATTTTTCAAATTTCATTTGTTCCAAGTTTTGTGGTAAAAATAAATAGTGCAATAATAATAGTATGCATATAATATATTCAAGTTGGTTTAATGTATAAAATAATACTAATGGAAAAAAAAAAAACAATATTTCTTAGTTTTTAGGCAAAATATGGGATTCCCGATCCCAATCCCGAATTCCCGAAATATTTAGGGATACCGATATTACCGGGATTTAATATTATGGGACGGGATTGGGATTTAAAATTTCTATCCCGAATCCCGAAATCCCGATCCCGAAAATCCCGAATTCCCGAAATCCCGTCCCGAACTCACCCCTAATTGTAACCCCAATTTAATCAATTTTGACCACAAAAATCCAATTTTGAATTTTTCTTTCAGAAACTTTTTTTTTTCAAAAATTATTTTTTTTGCCGCCGGTCTCCGGTGTTGACTTTCCGATTTTTTTTTTCTTTTCTTTTCTGGTCTGTTTTTTCCACCGCCGGATTTCGGCGTTAACTTTTTTAAGTGTTTTTTTTTTAACGCCGCCGCTGAACGTTGACCGTAATTGTGCTGTCATTAATGGTAATTATACTGTCACTGATAGTAAATTAACGTAATTATACTGTCACTGACAGTACATTAACGTAATTGTACTGCCGTTGACAATACATTTATGTAATTGTACTGTTGTTGACAGTACAATTAGAGTCAATGACAATATTATTATTATATTTTTTAATTTTGATTGATTTGTTGGCAAGTCAACGTAATTATATTACTGTCATTGGCAGTAAAATAACTGTAAACACAATAATATTACTGTAAACCACATCAATATTATTATTATTTTGGGTTTTTTTGTTTTGTTTGAATTATTCGCGGAGTAACGTAATAATATTACTGTCTATTACTGTAATATTACTGTAAATACAATAATTTTACTGTGTTTGACAGTAATATTACTGTCACTTATAGTAATATTAATTTTTTTGGTTTTTTTTTATGTTTACATTTGTTGAACGGTCAACATATTAATATTACTCTATTACACAATAATAATGAGTTTTGTTATGTTAATATTACTGTGCTAGAGATTAATATAGCAATATTAATGTGTTAAACTGTAGTATAGTTAATTTTACTGTGTTTAACAGTAATATAGTTAATATTACTGTCATTCAAAGCAATATTGCTGTTTAAACGGAGGAAAGAATATGTTAAAGAAAAAATAAAATAGAAATCGAAAAAGTCAACGGCAGAAACCGGTAACTGAAAAATCAGGAAGAAAAAAAAAAAAAAGTCAACGCCGAAGACCGGCGGTCAATTGCGGTAGACCGCCGGTCACCGGCGGTGACAGACGAAATTGTCCTTAAAAATGTGTTTTGAGTCGAAATTAAATAATTTGTAAATTTGGAGTCAAATTGAAGTTATATTAAATTAAATTATGAAATTGGAGCATATTAAAGTACGATGGACTATTTTAGTCTTTTACAAATCTCTAGACCATGTATGGATTTTTTTTTAAAGTGTTTATTATATGAATCTCTTTATGAATAAGTACTCATTGATGGACTTATTTGTAAAACGCCCTTTTCTTAATCCCTCCGGTTCAGATTTGCAATAGACATAATCATAAATTATAACCTCATCAATTGTTGGGACCATTTCCAAAGCAAAATCAACCCTTTAATACCATATGCAGAAGAAAATCAACCCTTCAAAAGAAAATCAGAAAAGTTTGAGTTGAGTGCAGAAAAGACATTCACATATCAAAATGGCTTGGAGTATATTAAAGATAATTTGTGCAGGAATACATTTTGTATCCGACAAATTAAAATAAAATCGTCCACGGACTAGCTAACAAAAATTCTATTGCTCTAAGACATAGTATATGTATATATATATCAAGCACTATCTGCTCAAGTAAGAGGTAATTTCAATGAATAACTCCTCACTGCAAGGGATTGTGAGGCCACCCATCGGATGATGGAATCTGAATTCTTCTTCGGATTGGCATAGCAATTCTTGAAACGAAAGATGATTCAAATATGATAATGGGATTACGAAACGCTTCTTTTGATCACTCTCCCCAACATAAACGGCCAATTGCCCTTTTGGAACTTCAGTTGATCTTCTTTCGTTGGATAAAGATCGTCTTAGCATTTGACGGATGGCCATTTCTGTATAAACTGAATCTTGTTTACCTCAAATCAATTAGTTTCTTTGAAGTATTGTGAAAAATGAGAAAACAATAATATTTTAATTAAGAAGTTGTTATTTGTAAATGAAAAAATGGTGTTTTATATATAGGCAAACAAGAGTTGCTGTATTCTTCAAAAATCTAGATGTGAGAGTTGTAAACATAGGCAAATGGAGTCACATGGTTTTGTCTTTGAATCATCATTAATATTTTTGGGCAACAATAATTTGTGTGATCGAAAAAAATTGTATCCTACTAATTTTGATGTCCCTACTCGTCCTCGAATAATTGTAATCACATATCAAACTAAGTTACGTAACAAATAAAAGATAATATGGGCGAGAAACGAGTACATGTCATAATAAACAGATAATGAGAGACTTTTCTATTTTCTATATTAATTGCAAGAGGAAACTTTAGCTGTTTGTTATCATATGCTGTAGGGTCGTTTAAGGGCCACGTTGTTGGTGGAACGCAACATTTTCGATCAAGTATTATTTTCGATCATACAACTTTAGCTGTTTCCTTGTAATCATTATTATTTTGAAAGACAAATCCATGTGATTTCATATGTGTATGTTTCTTCGAGTTCCATAGAGAACCATAGTTATCCATATTTCTCAACAATACACCATTTCTTTATAGCCTATATATATACAACACCATTTCATTAATACTTGAATAATAACAGCAACAAGTCTTCAAAATACTCTAGCTTTCTCAGGTTTCACTTGTTTCAAATACTTTTCAATAAGCAAGATTCAGTTCAAAAAAAGATGGCAATCCGCCAAATTTTGAGAAGATCGTTATCCAACGAAAGAAAGTCAGCTGAAGTTCCAAAGGGTCATTTGGCAGTGTATGTTGGGGAGAGTGAAAAGAAGCGTTTCGTAATTCCATTATCTTATTTGAACCATCCTTCGTTTCAAGATTTGTTGTGCCGAGCTGAAGAAGAATTCGGATTCCATCATCCAATGGGTGGACTAACCATTCCTTGCAGTGAAGATCTATTTGTTGATCTAACCTCTCATTTGAGCAGAACATGATATACATATGGATGTATACGTGTTTAGGGGGATCACAATTTTGTAAAATTAGTTTTTCTTTCGAGAAGGAATTCAATCTTCTTGTTTTCATGAAAAGAAATGTATAGAAGCACAAAATTACGGTATATAATTATATATATACAACAGCATTTAAGCAATTTTTAAGATGCCGAAGCATTGTTTGGTTAAATTTGATAATACTAATTCTTTATGAACTCAACAATTAAAATCAATTTCCTGTGATCTCTCTTAATGTGATAATATATTAATCTTGTCAAATATAATATATCATAAATCAAATTTTCGATACCATACATATACTAAGTTCCATATATTCTTTGAGAGGCTACAAACATACTTGTATAGCACATTCAACAAAATAGTAAAACTGAACTTGAATTGGTGGGGGCAATTCCAAAAGAAAAATAACCCTCCAAAAAGAGGAGTATGCTGCTTGTATTGCGGCGAGCACATGGTATTCTTTAGTAAAAGGCGAAAGAATAGTTCGCTATGTGCTCACCATGATATTTAGGAAATCTTATTGTAATCCAAAAGTTTAGTTACAACCTTTGTCATACTTTGTAACATTAGAAAGCAGAACAGCCGTTTAGAACATACTTTTCTGGTAGTAACAAACACCAAAAAAACATATATAAATAAATAAATGAGAGAATTTTGGAGAAAAAGAAGTGCGAAAAAAGCGGCAAAGTAAATGATAACCGTATGCATTTGTTACGATAAAGAGCTTTTTATAAGAACTTCTAAATAGGTAAGTCATTCATATATCAAAATGGTTCAGAGTATACAAAAAATCTTTTATAGGTAATACCATTAAATTGTTCAGAAGTACAATTCGTACCCGACAAAGTATCGGCCAATAAAATTCTATCTCTAACACCTATATATATTTATCATGTTGTGCTCAAGTGAGAGGTGAGGTCGATGAATAACTCCTCACTGCACGGAATTGTGAGTCCACCCATCCGATGATGGAATCCATATTCTTCTTCAGCTTGACACAACAATTCTTTAAAAGAAGGATTGTTCAAATACAATAATGGAATAACAAAACGCTTCTTTTCACTTTCACCAACATACACAGCAAAATGCCCCTTTGGAACTTCAGCTGACCTCTTTTCAGACGACAAAGACCGTCTTAGCATTTTGTAAATGGCCATTGATTTTTCTTAAAGCAAATCTTGGTGAGGCTGAAGATGAAAATAAAGGAATGTACGAGAGTACTTTTATTGGAGAAGTTAAGTTGTGGAAGTAGGTTGTGAGTTTAGAAATGTGTCGTTGCATATACATACATATATATATATATATATATATACATACA